>CAUYQG010074660.1:0-63648 GCA_963574415.1 Tarsius wallacei
AGACTCCAACTCAAAAAAAAAAAAAAAAAAAAGCCAGGCTCAGTGGCTCAGCCTGTAATCCCACGCTTTGGGAGGCTGAGTTGAGTGGATTGCCTGAGCCCGCGGGTTCAAGACCCGCCTGGGCAACTTGGCAAGACCTCATCTCTACAATAAATCAAAAAATCAGCCGGGCATGGTAGTGCGTGCCTGTAATTCCGGCTACTCGGAAGACTGAGACGGAAGGATCGTCGGAGCCCAGCAGGTCGAGGCTGCAGTGGCCGGGAGTGGCCACTGCACTCCAGTCTGGGTGAGAGAGTGAGACTCCAACTCAAAAAAAAAGAAAAAAAAGAATAAATACACAATTTTTAATAAATAAATTCAAGGTTTTTTTGGACCCCCCCCCCATACTTATTCTGGGTATGTATCCTACACATAAGGTCTTTAACCTGTTTGTAGTTTCCTGTTGCAGAATTCAAGGTCTCTGATCTCTTATATTTCTTACGTGAGGTCTGTGATCCGTTTGCTAGTGTGTATCACAATATATGAGTGTCTGATCTCTGTGTGTGTTTGTCAAGGGTGTGAGGTCTATTCAGTTTGTTGTTACATGTTCCTGTTTGTGAGATATATAACTTGCTTATGGGTTTATGTCTAAGAATGTGTTTCTGCAATGTGTGTGTACATTCCAGGTTTGGGGGTTTTATCTGTTTAGGGCATATTTCCCAGGATGTGGGGCTCCTGATCTTTGTGGGTGTGTATCCTTTCATGTCAGGTACCTTTGCTCCTTATTCTGTAGGTCCCAGATGCTGAGATCTTGTGTTTGTGGGTTTAAGTCCAAGTGATTGAGGACTCTGAGCATTTTTTGGTATGTGTCCCAGAATGTGTGTCCCTCTGCTCTTTTTGTATGTGTGTTAGAGAGTGGGAGGTGTCTGATCTATTTGGAAGTATATGATTCAGGATGGGAGGCCTGTGAGCTGTTTCTGTGTGTATGTCTCTGGTGGCTGGATAACAGCACCCTAAAGATGCCCTCTTCCTAATCCCTGCAACCCATGATTATACTAATTTACATGGAAAGGAAGATTTTGCAGATGTGATTAAATTAAGCATCCTGAGATGGGGTAATTATTCTAGGTTATCTGGGTAGGCCCAGCATCATCACGAGTGTCCTTCTATGAAGAAGGCATGAGGGCAAAAAAGAGTCAGAGAAGGCAATGTAGTGATAGAAGCAGAGTGAGAAAAGATATAACAACGTAAGCAGAAATCCAAGAGACAGAGGTAGATGGATGCAAAGAGGGAGACAGAGATAAGGGAAGAGGGGGAAAGGGAGAGAGAAAGAGAAAGGGCTTTGAAGGTGAAGATAGGGCCAATGAGCTCAAGAATGCAGGCAGCCTACTGGAACTGGGTTTTCCTGAGGAACTACAGAAGGAAGTCAGTTCTGCCAACACCTTGACTTTTTCCCTGTAAGACTCCTTGTAGGTCTTCTGATATATGAAAATATAAGAGAACTTGCATTGAGGGCCGGTTACAGTGGCTCACGCATGTAATCCTAGCACTTTGGGAGATCGAGACTAGTTTAGGCAACTTAGTGAGACCTTGTCTCTACAAAAAATTTTTTTAACTGAGTCAGAGCCAGGCTCAATGGCTCATGCCTATAATCCCAGCACTTTGGGAGGTGGAGGTGAGAGGATTGCCTAAGCCCAGGGGTTCGAGACCAGCCTCAGCAACTTGGCAAGACCTCTTCTCTACAATAAAGAAAAAAATTAGCCAGGTGTGGTGGTGTGCACCTGTGGTTCCAGCTACTTGGAAGGCTGAGGCGCAAAGATCGCCTGAGCTCATCAGGTCGAGGCTGTGGTGGCCGTGATCGTGCCACTATGCTCCAGCCTGGGCGACAGAGTGAGACTCTGACTTAAAAAGAAAAAACGAGCCAGGCATGGTGGTATGTGCCTGTAGTACCAGCTACTTTGGAGGCTGTGGTAGAAGGATCACCTGAACCCAGGAGGTCAAGGCTGCTGTTATTGTGCCACTGTGCTCCAGCCTGGGCAATAGAGCGAGACCCTGACTCTGACTCTGACTCTCTCTCTCTCTCTCTCTCTCTCTCTCTCTCTCTCTCTCACAACTTATGTTGTTTCATAAAACCATAAGATATAGTTGTTTGTTTCAGCAGCAATACAAATGAATACAGAGTTCCAGATTGTGAAGTCTTTCTTTGGTTGTCAGTGCACATCCCAGAATGTGAATTCTGTGATCTTTTTGTGAGCATGTGAATTTGACAGTAGAGGTCTCTGATCTCTGTGCAGTTATATGAACCAGGGTATTATGTTTCTGATGAGTTGATCTCTTTGGTGGTATGTATCTCAGAATTTGTACTCCCAGCTTTTGTGGGGTTGTATGTTCTAGGATGGGATGTCTCCAGTCTGATTTTGCGTACATGTCCCAGCCTGTGAGTTCTCTGCTCTGTTGAGGTGCATATGTCCAGGTTGTAAGGATTTTGAGCTCTTTGTAAGTGTATTTCCGTTTGCTTGAAATCCCTGATCTGTTTCTGGGTGTATGTCCCAGGACTTAAATCCAGACATACACCCAGGACATACACCCTTCTCATGGTGTGAAGCCTCTGGAATGTTTGCTGTTGGATGAAGCAGAGAGTGAGGTCTCTTACCTCTTTGAGGGGTTCTCTTAGGAAGTGAGGTCTGTGATCTGATTCTGAATGCATGTCCTAGGATGTGAGGTCTGTACGTGCCTGGCATGAGTTTTCTGAGCTGGTTATGAGGTAAAGTTCCAAGTTGTCAGATCTCTGATATTTGGGGCTTACTTGTAAGTATATGAGATTTCTGATTTGTGTGCTGATGTCAAGTTTTTTATCCACAGTATAAGGCTTCTCAACAGTTGTGAGTTTATATCTCATGGCGTGAAACTCTGATATCCTCGTGGGTGTAGACTCAAAGCCAGTAGTTCTCTGTACTTCTTCAGGGAGTATTTTCTACATGTGAGGCCTGTGAGCTGTTTATTGGTTCATGTTGCAGGGTCAGATGTCTCTGGTTTGGTTTATGGTTGTGTTTCTCACATCAGGTGTCTGATTTGTGCATGTGAGTCATAGTATGTCATCTCCTCAGGTTGTTGGTAAAGGGTGTGAGGCCTGTTCTCTTTGTGGTTATATGTCCAGCTTGTGAGCTCCCTGACCTGTTTGTGGCTGTATGTCAGTAAATGTGTCGTTTTTTTCCCTGTGTGTTCCAGACTCAGAGTTCTAATCTGTTTGGGGTTGTTTGTCCCAGAACATAGGGTCCCTGATCTCTTTGCTGGTGTGTATCCCAGCATGTGACTCCTGTTCTCTTTGGATATGTACCTCCCAGAGAGCAAGTTCCCTTATGTCTTTGTGGGTTTAATTCCCAGGTGTAAGGATGTAAGCATTATTTGGTGTGTGTCCTAGAGTGTGTGACTTTCTGATATTTTTGGATTTATGTCTAAGAGTGGGAGTTTTCTGATCCCTTTGGAGGTGTATGACTCCAGATATGAGATCTGTGAGCAGTTCATGGGTGAACGTCCCAGGATGTGAGGTTTCTCTTTGTGCATGTACGTTCTGTTCATTCAAATAATAGATCCCCAAATAGGTCCTCACCCCATTCCTGGAACTCGTTAGTATGTTGTCTTATCTGGAAAAGAGACTTTGCATATATATATTAGGTAAACATCCTGAGATGGTGATTATCCTGGACAGTCCAGGTGGGCCTACTCTAATCACAAGAGCCTATATGAGGAAGGCAGGACCTTCAGGGTCAGAGAATACTAAGCGACTATGTATGTCAAGTCAGAGGGAGCCATGTGGACAAATGACAATGTGAAGACAGAAGTAGAGGTCAGAGTGAGAGATTTGAAGTCAAAATGTTTGAAATCATCTGATCTCTTTGAGAGTTATGCTGCAAAATGTATCCACCATCTGTCTTGGGGTGTATTTTTCAGCACATTAAGTGTAAATTGATTATGGTTGCATATTGCAGGATTTGAAGTCTTTGATCTGTTTTTGTATGCTCCAGGATGTGAGGTGTCTGAACTGTTGTTCACATATGTTGCTGGATTGGAGGTCTCTGATCTGTGTGTGAGTGTATGTCCAAATTGTGAAGTCTTTAATTTTTTTGTCAGTGTATGTCCCAGGATGTCAGCTCTCTGATCTGTTTGTAGCTGTATTCCCAGAATGTCACTGTGTGTGTTTGGGTATGTGTCTCAGGATCTGTTAGCTATATTCTCTTTGTGGATATGACCCCCTCCTAGATGTGAGGTCTCTGATTTGTTTGTTCCAGAATGCAAGGTTTGTGACTGGTTTGTGGGCATGTTTTGTAGGATTTTATGTCTTTGATCTATTAGAGGTTGTGTGTCCTAGGGTGTGAGGTTTCTGATTTTGTTCTGGGCGTATTTCCTAGCATTTGAGGTCTGTGAACATTTTGTCAGTGTCCTAGGCTATGATATCTCTGATCTCTACATATGTATAATCAAGTGTTTAAGGTCTCTGATTTGTTTCTTGCTGTTTGTTCCAGGATGTAAAATCCCAAGCTACTTGTGGAGATATATAGATGTCTCCAGGGCGTGGTCTCTGATCTGTTTGTGGGTTTATATATCCAGTGTTTGATTGTCTTTATTCTCTGTGGATTTATTTCCCAGGATTTTTTTAGTGTATTTCTTAGGATGTGCATTCCTCTGGTCTTTTCCAATGTACATCCTGGGGGGGCAGTATCTGACCCCTTTGTGGATGTATGTTCCTTGGTGTGTAATCTCTGATCCTTTGTAGGTATATATCTTGGGATGTGAGGTCTCTGTTGTGATTGTGGGTATATGTTCTAAGACATGAGTTCTCTGGCCTCCTTTTGGGTTTATATTCCAGGATGAGAGGTCTTTCATCTACATCTGTGTGTATTTCTAGTTTGCAAGGTCTGGTATCTATTTGTAGGTATATGTCTAAGGGTGTGAAGTCTCTGATCTCTTTGAGGGTCTGTGTCCCAGGATGCCAGGTCTCTGATTGGTTGTGGGTGTATGTCAAGATATGAGATATCCAATCTCCTTGTGGTTGTATGTCTCAGGATGTGAAGGTTCTGATCTGATCTGTTTGTGTATATTTGTCAGTAGTGTGGGGTCTCTGATTTGTTTCTGGCTGTCTGCCCCAGGTTATAAGGTTTTGACCTTTCTTTCTCTGCCCCAGCATGTGAGGTCTCTGAGGTATTTTGGGTTTATGCCCCAGGATTTGAGTCTCTGGTCTGTGAGTGTGTGTTCCAATACATGAGGTTCCTGATGTAGTCTTTGGTGTTTGTGCTTAGGGTATAGGGTGTGAGCACTTGTGGGTGTATGTCCCAGCATGTGAAGTATTTTTATGTATATGTTCCAGGGATTGAGGTCTGTGATCTGTTTGTGGGTATAAATCCCTATAATATTTCTCTGAAATATCTGTGGGTGTACATCTCAGCGTGTGTGTGTGTGTGTGTGTGTGTGTGTGTGTGTGTGTGTGTCACAGGGTCTGAGGTCCCTGATCTGTTTGTTGGTGTATGTCCAGGATGTGAGGTCTCTAATCTGTTTGGGCGTGTATGTCCCACACTTTGAGGTCTCTGAGTTATTTGATGTCCTGCATTCAGCATATTAATTCTCTGAATTATATTTTAAGGTCTATACCCTAAGTCTCAGGATTCTGAATCCTGAATTTGAGGGTTCTGCACTATTTCTGGTCTACATTCCAGGGGGGTGAGTTCACTGGGCTGTTTCGCAGACTGTTTATATTGTGAGGTTTCTGAGCTGTTTGGCCACCTGTGTCCTAGGATACGTGATCCTTGAGCTCTTTTGGTTTCAGAGTTCCATGACTTGTTTGGGATATATTTTTCAGGTGTGAAATCTCTGTTCCTTTTGAGAGGTGTCAGTCCCAGAGTGTGATGTATTTGACTCTTTAGGAGTTTGTTTCAGGGTCAAAGTCTCTGGGCTTTTAATGGGTGTGTATGCACCAGTGAATGAGTTTTCTGAGCTGTTTGGAAGTCTATATGTATGAAATGTCTTAACTCTGTAATGGTCTCTGTAGAGAATATGTCTCTGAACTACTCAGCAGATCCTTGTGTGGGAATTCTGATGTCACCCCTCTGAATGGTTTTGAGCCGAAGTCCCAATGAAGTACTTCTCTGATGCTATTCCTGGGGTTGATTTTTCTGAATAGTTTCAGAATCTGCTTTCAGAGCCTGATGTCTTCCTATTGACATCTTGTTACTGTTTCAAGCCTGGAGGTGCTTCACCCTATGTTCCAGAGTGTGGGAGATCTCTGATCTCTGTATTCCTTGGTGTTGAGGTTCCTCAACTGTGGGTGATGTTTTCAAGGGTCAGGTTGTTCCTGTTGGGAGAGTCTCAGTCCCAGGGTGTGAGGTCTCTGACTTATTGGAGATCTGTTTCCAGGGTTTGAGGTCTCCGAGCTGTCTGGGGTTCTGCTTGATGTTTCCTATCTTTCTCAGGTGTTTGGGGGTCTGTGCCCAGGACACTGGGCTGTGTCACTGGGCTGTTTGGGAATCTGTGTTTTAACATGTAAAGTTTGTCAACTCTGAGCATTTTGGCATTGTTTGTCTGCTGTGGAAGGTCTCTGGCCTGTGTATGGGTTTACTTTCCAGGTCATGAGGCTAACTCTTTGAGGGTTTGTGTCCCATAATGTGAGTTGCTTGAGGTGTATGTGCATATGAAGCTGGAATGTAATGTCTCCGAACTGTTTTCATGTCTGTCTCCCAGGTTAGAAGTTCTCTGAGCCATCTGGGAGCCTGTTTCTGCAGTATGAGGTCCAGAAGCTGTCTTGGATCTGTGTTCCAGTTCTGAGGTCTCTCCGCTGTTTGTGGCCAACTTTGCACAAGAATATGAGGTTTCGAAGCCGTTTGGTGATCTGTGTCCATGACTGTCAGGTATCTGAAATCTTTCTGGATATGAGTACAAAGTACAAGTTCCATGAATGGTTTTGAGGTCCAAGTCTAGTGTGTGAGCTTTCTGGAGCATTTAGAAGTCTGTGTTGGCCGGGCTCGGTGGCTCAGCCTGTAATCCCGTGCTTTGGGAGGCCGAGGTGAGTGGATTGCCTGAGCCCGCGGGTTCAAGACCTGCCTGGGCAACTTGGCGAGACCTCATCTCTACAATAAAAAAAAAAAAAAAATTAGCCGGGCGTGGTAGTGCGCGCCTATAGTTCCAGCTACTTGGAAGGCTGAGGCGGAAGGATCGCCGGAGCCCAGCAGGTTGAGGCTGCGGTGGCCGGGAGCGGCCACTGCCCTCCAGTCTGAGCGACAGAGTGAGACTCCAACTCAAAAAAAAAAAAAAAAAAAGTCTGTGTTTAGTGTGTGACGATTCTGAACTCTTGGGGATCTGAGCTAGGATATGAAGTTTCTAAGCTGTTTGGGGTCTGTGTCTAGGATGTGTGTTCTCAGTTACTGTATCACAGGGTGTGAGATCTTTAAACTATGTAGAGGGCTTGTGTCCAGATTTCCAGGTCTGTGAGACCTCTCAGCTGTTTGGGGGTATCTTAGTGTACAAAGGCTGTGAATTCTTTTTTGGGAAATTTGTGTCCAGTATCTGATGTCTCTGAACAGAAATCTGTGTCCAGTATCTGATATCTCTGAACAGAAATCTGTGTCCAGGGTGTGAGCCTCTGAGTTGTTTAGGGCCCATGTTCCAGCATATGTGATTTCAGAGCTGACTAGTGTCATGTTTAAGGTGAGGTCTCTGAGCTGTCTGGTGGTCTGAGGGTGTAAGGTCTTTGAACTGTCTGTTCCAGTTTGTGAGTTCTCTGATAAATTGGTGGGTCTTTATCCCTGATTGTGAAGTCTCTGAGCCTTGTGGGGGGTCTGTAATCAGATTTTCAGGTCTCTGAGCTCCTTGGGTCTGTGGGTTACAAAGCATGAGATATCTGAAGGATTTGGTATTGCCTGCTATCTACAGACTAGGAATATATTTATTCCTAGGTTGTCCTGACTAAACTGTTTAGGGGTATGTGTCAGAAGCATATACAGTATAGACAGATTTGTTTCCCAGGTATGAATTATCTGAGCAGAGCCTTTCCAGGCTGTGAGATATCTATACTTTTGGGGTCTGCGTCAAACATTTGAGTTTGAGTTGTTTGTGGCACTGTGATCAAATGTGAGTAAGATCTCTGGGTTGTTTAATGGTTTTTTTTTTTTTTTTGGAGTTGGAGTTGGAGTCTCACTCTGTCACCCAAACTGGAGTGCAGTGGCTGCTCCCGGCCACCGCAGCCTCAACCTGCTGGGCTCCGGCGATCCTTCCACCTCAGCCTTCCGAGTAGCTGGAACTACAGGCACGTGCTACCACGCCCGGCTAATTTTTTTGATTTATTGTAGAGATGAGGTCTTGCCAAGTTGCCCAGGCAGGTCTCGAAACCACGGGTTCAGGCAATTCACTCACCTCGGCCTCCCAAGGCACGGGATTACAGGCTGAGCCACCGAGCCCGGCTAATGGTCTATTTTTTAAGGTCTGTATGTCTGTGTTCAAGGTATGAGGTTTTAGAACTATTTAAGGATCTGTGTTCAGAATGTGAGTTATCTTGGGTATTTGGGTGATATGTTCAGGGTGTGACATCGCTGTTATTTGGGGGTCTGTCCCAAGATTGAAGTCCCCGAGCAGTTTGGAAGTCAGTGATCAGGGTGTGAAGCCTCAGAGTAGTTTATCCCAGGTTGTAACGTCTTTGAGATGTTTGTGCATCTCTATCACAGAAGGAAAGTTCTCTAATGTGTTTGAGGTTGAATCCCAGTGTATGAAGCAGCATGTAAGGTCTCAGAGCTGTTTAGGAGTCTGTGACCCTTAGTTTCAGCAAAGCCTGTAAGTAATTTGGGGCGTGTCCAGGTAGGAGAGCTCTGAGCTACATATAGGTATCTCAGGGTGTGACGTTTCCGAGAGGTTTGGGGTCAATGTTCAGGATATAAGGCCTATGAGCTATTTGGAGGCCTGTGTTCAAGGTGCCCTGTGTGTGGTCTCTGAGTTTGAGGATCTTTGTCACAGGGTGTGCAGTCTCTGAGCTGTCTGGGACTCTGTCTTTGTGTGTGAGGTCTTTGAAATATTTGGGTAACTGTGTCACAGCATGTGAAGTCTCTGAGCAAAAACAAAGAGCATTGGCTCACATTTAGGTTGAGGGATGATGAAAACAAGTAGACTTGAAACATTATAGGCTGGGCTCGGTGGCTCAGCCTGTAATCCCATCACTTTGGGAGGCCAAGGTGAGTGGATTGCCTGAGCCCGCACGTTCAAGACCCGCCCAGACAACTTGGCGAGACCTCATCTCTACAATAAATCAAAAATCAGCCGGGCGTGGTAGTACGTGCCTGTAGTTCCAGCTACTTGGAAGGCCGAGGCGGAAGGATCACTGGAGCCCAGCAGGTCGAGGCTGCGGTGGCCGGGAGCGGCCACTGCACTCCAGCCTGGGCGACAGAGTGAGACTCCAACTCAAAAAAAAGAAATTTAAACATACCAAAATTTAATAGCTGATGGGTTACAGGTTTTTGTAGTATATAATGCAGTTTTATGTGTGTATCCATTAGGGAACTTTCTTTGGATGCATGTGTGTGTGTAAAATGATTAGATACACAGGTAAAAAGAATGAATGAATATATGGAAGTCATATCCGTGGGCCTCAAAAATTAGCAAGTTAAAACAAATTAAATTTTGCCATATTTGATAAAAGCTTGGGAGAACATGGTAAGGGGTTTAAGGACAGCGTTAGTTTCAAAGGCTAATGGTAATGACCTTTTAAAAGTTCTGTTTTGAACATACTTTTATGACAAATAGAAAACTTGAAAACTTCTGCTAAAAACACCCCAAAAATGTTGGATGAAATATAATAAGCATCTTGTAAATGGAAAACTAAGCTTGTAGGAAATAAGAGAAATCTGCAGCCAAAAATAAGGAAGGATAGAAACATGGCAATAAGGATTTTTCCCCCAGGCCAAGAGTTTACTAAACATGAGGCCTATACTTTAATTAGATAGGATATCTTCAAAGGACCACCTCTTTCAGTAAATGGCAGGCTAGGAAAAAATCCATACACTTTTAGAAGAATCTGAGCTGTCAAGAAAGTTTTTCGGTCTTTATTTCGTCTCTGGGTGGGAAAGGGAGAAAAGTCTGAAGTACACACGTTTACTGGATGTTTAGTGTCAATGTCGCCTCTTCTGCTGTCAGTTGTGTCTTAGTACTTGAATTGATACTATGTGCAGTGCTCAAATTAAAAAATAACATAAACAGTGGTCCTGAGTCAATGATGACCTCTAGTATATCCAGGAGAAACACGGGCAAAGCAATTCTCAGGGGTATTCGACCCTGACTCTGGGTCACACAGTATTCTCCACATACGAAATCTTGCTGTTGGTGCTCTCACAATACAAAATTACAAAAACCAAGATAAGTCTATAAAATAATTACAAAATTACAAAAGACAGAGAAACAATCTACCACTATAGTGGGCATGAGATAACTTACAGCAGGATTAGAACCCAATAGAAATATTGAGTAAAGACTATGAAATAGATTTAAATTGTTTAAACATACCAAAAAAATGAGAAAATAAAAAAACGGATCAGGTAAACTCAAGAGCACAGTAAACTGCTCTGGAATTTAAATATAATCCTGGGAATCTTAAGAAGTCAGTAAGTGGCCGAGTGCGGTGACTCGTGCCTATAATCCTAGCACTTTGGAAGACCAAGGCAAGAGAATTTGCTTGAGCCCAGGAGTTTGAGATCAACCTGGACAACATAGCCAGACCTTGTCTCTACAAAAAAAATCAAAAAATTAGCTAGTTATGGTGGTGCATGCCTATAATCCCAGCAACTCAGGAGGCTGAGGCCGAAGGATCATTGTCTACTGGTTACCATGTTCACTGTTTGGGTGATGAGTTCAGTAGAAGCCCAAACCTCACCATTACACAATATACCCATGTAACAGACCAACATATGTACCCCTTGACTCTAAAATTAAAACAAAAAAGGAAAAGTGAGACCAGGACAGAGCTTGCTGTTTCAGATAGGGTGACGAGGAAGGCCTTCCTGGGACTTCCATTTGCGCTGAAATCCTGACGTGAAGGAGTAAGCTACCGTGTTGTTTAGGGTCGGAGCACTGCAGGCAGAGGCTGGTTTGTGCAGACCCCTTGAGGTAGAAGTGTGCTGCAGGTGTTCGAAGAACAGCAAGGAAATCTGACTGGAATGGAACAGGCGGGGGAAGATTTATGGTAGATGTGGTCAGTCATGGACAAGACTGGGTGATGTGACACTGGAAGTCACAGTAGGGACTTTGGGTTAACCCTGCCAGAAGCAAGCGTAGAATTTTGGATGGAGGAGTAATATTCACTGACTTACAATCCTCAGGCTTCTGTGAGGGGAATAGACTGCAGGGGCTTAGGACAGAAAATGCAGACTAGTTATCGTAACAGTCCGGGCAGGAGAATTAGTGGTTACTTTATAGAAGAAGTTAGAACAACAGATTGGAAGATTTTTGATGCTGGCTGAAATGATTAGACCGGGGAGGCTAATAGACCTTCAGGGGCCCCTGATGATTCTGGGATGCAGGGCAGGTGGTCGTAGTAACATCAGAGCTGAAATTTGGAAAAAATATTTCTCAGCAGTATTTATGATGAATTGGGCGAAGGAGAGACTATACCACAGTTTGCTGTCATTGGAAATAACTTGCTTTTGTATTTCTTTGAACATCAAGAAAGAAAAAAACAGTTTATTAGAAGATAACAAAAGACTGAAACAAGACAAACAAGCTCTTGAAGTAGACTTGGAAAAAATGAAGAAAGAGAGGGACCAAGCCAAAGATCAGGTTGCTTACGCCACAGGTACAACACGAAGCTGAAGTCGTTTACCTTTATACTCATAACTGTTCTAATCTTGAATTTAAATGATAGAAATGGAATGGTACAATTGAAATGCTATTTCTTGAAGTATATCATAATCTTTGAAACATTTTAAAAATTAGTTATTGAAAGTTCTAGGTATTTGATTTCATTTAACAGAAGTAATTATAAGGTAAAAGAAAATCAAGAATTATTTTGAATTCATGGCATTTTGTTGTTTACAAGGCTGTTAACCCAGCTAGACTGTGACTTTCCTGAGGGCAAGATAGCTGACCTTCCAGAGATTTACTTTTGTTACAGGTTCTTAAGTATTTGCCAAAGGAACAAATAACACTACACTGGTTTTTATAGAGAATGCAAAGATGAATGTGGCATGGTCCCCACCAGGGAAAAACAAAGAGAAAATAAGCATGCAGAAAACTTCAATATAATTTAAAAAATTACAAGCAAACATGAGATGAATTGGGGTGCTAAACAAGAGTTTCAGGGAAGAGAGGCATTTGAGTTGGGCCTTGACAGATAGCGAGACTTGAGAATGAAGGAGTGAATGGAGTTTGCTCAAGTGGCAGCACACAGACCCAGAAAGGTAGATCAGAGGAGCCCTCCTTTACCGAAGGAAGGGTCTTTCTTCTACAGAATTATGAGCTTTGGTGTAAGATATGCGCAACTAAATCCATTTTACCTACTCCCAAGAAAGTGACATTTGCTTTCCTGATTTCTAAAGTAGGATAATAGTAATAGTGCCCGTTGTATAAGTTCGTTGTGGTAAATAAAATAATGCATGGTAATAGGCACTCATGAATGTTTGCCATTGTTACTTTTTAATATGATTGTAGGTATTCTTCATTTTTATTATCTCATGAATCTCACATTTAATTTCCCATGGAAACAACTTATATAATAAAAGTCAGTGGAAAATCAATTGATTTACTATCAAAAATGTCTACACTGTCAACTTTGCTACAAAGTTGAAAATTAGGATTATGAACACAATCTCGTTTCCTTTGACTAGTAGATTTAACTAGACACTGTCATATACATCAGTTGTTTTATGCCTCTTTTTTCCCCATAATGCTTTTGTTAGCGAGGCATTCGTTTTCATTTAAAATCTTTTCATTTATTTTCCTGTTTTGAAAAATTACAAGCAAGCTACTGAGTTACTTTATCTTATAGGTGAAAAATTATATGAAATAAAAATTTTAGAAGAAACACATAAACAAGAAATTGGTCGTCTGCAAAAAAGACTACAGTGGTATGCTGAAAATCAGGAACTTCTGGATAGAGATGCAGTTCGGCTTAAAGAAGCAAATGAAGAAATTGAGACTCTCAAACTTGAGGTAATCATTGCTGAGTGAATTTCTGTAGTTAAATTCTATTGTCCTCAATATCTGTTCTACATAATCTTGTGTCATTGTACCAGCACTCTAAACTCTATCAATTAAATTAGCTAGATTTGCTTTTGGTTTTCGTTAAGCTACATGGATTATTTTAGACTACACTAAGTCAGAGCTGTCAAGCCCCCAGGGAGTCTGAACCTTGCCTGCCTTTCAGCCTCATCTGACAGCACACTCCCCTCAACTTCTCTCCCCCCACCATACTAGAGTTCCTCTGGTTCTTGAGCATGCCAAACTTGTTACACTTGTTCCCTTGGCCTGGAATACTCTGGCCTTCGTTCTTCCCATATCTCTTCCTCCTCCTTCAAGCCTTGGCTCAAATTTCTACTCTCCAAACAGCCCTTTCCTGGCTCCTTGTCTACTGCAGCTGCCGATCCCATACCTCTGGCTCTTTCTTTCCAGCACTTGTCTCTCTCTGAAGTGATTTTATTTGCTTATTGATCTACTTTACTTATTAGCTTATTAACTCTCTCCCTCCACTGGAGTATAAATACCATGAGAGCAGGGACCTAGTTTGTTTGCAGTCCATATCTCCCACACCCATGCCAAATCTTCTACTTCATGTAGAAGTACCTGGAACTTGGGAGGAGTCATTGTCTGCTGAGGAATTAGCAAATGAGTGAGTGAATTAGCATTACTTCCCCCTGATGCTTTTCCATTATATTCTAAATGTGCTTCTTAACATGTTATTTATTTATTGGCAGGTTGAGAAACTGAAAGCTGAATCTGGGAATCCATCTATTCAGCAGAAGATACGCTTAAAAGAAAAAGCAGTTGATGCCAAAAAAATTCAGGATCTGGAGCGACAAGTAAGTGCTGAGGGTAAATTTTCATAAATATATCTTATATACAGTGCATTTTTTGTTTTCTCTTTTGTTTCAGGAGTTCCTGAAATGTTATCAGCTTGGGAATTCTTGTTTTAAAGTACCTTTAATGAAAGCAATAAACAGTATCATTTTATGTCATCTACAGCTTTATAAATAATTTTTAGACTCATGTGCCTCATTTATAAGATGGCAAATCTGTTGATGAAAGGTCATATTAGACATCTAGGAGGAAGAAAGCAGAATTTTGAAGCCCTGGGTAGAGTTAGGATTCCTCCTCTGACCAAAGGTGGGTGAGAGAGGAGTACAGGAGGGAGATCCTTGAGCTGGGGACACGCTGGTGGTGCCTGCGAAACGTCAGGGAACACCCTGTGAACAGAACGTGCAGCCACCCGAAGAGCTAGCCTTCATCTTGAGATCTTGCTCACTGTTCGGGCCTCGAAGTATTCGTTTAGTGGCCAGTGTAGCTGGGAGACCTTTTATAAAAATCATACAGTAAAGCTTATTAGAGTAAAGATTTTGCTAATTGAAATATTTGTTTGGGAAGCAGAGTTGTAATTATTTTTTCCCTTCTGTTTTTAAAACTTTCTGTAATATAGCATTTATAATCCTAACTAAAGATTAAAACAAGATAAGCATTTCCAGCCTTGCTCATGTGGGAGCATGATTCTATAGTCAAGTTATGATACTTAAACACACAGCCATTATTTCATCACAGATCCAAAACTGTGAGGTCATCATTCAGCTGAACATTATCCCAGTTTTAAGAGAAGAAGGAAAACTAAGCAAAAACTTTGTTACTTTCGCAAGATCTGTTTTTATATTAAAAGGTAAGACTTAGTAGTATGGTTCAGGGGCCAAGAAAGGGACAGGCCAAAGGTGGTTTGAAGAGTTAGAAATGGTCTAAAATGATTTTCTTCAGTGTTTAAGATTTAAATCACCCAATCTAAGACAGTCCAGAATTATGGGAGAAAAAAGTCCAAAGGAACTACTTCTCCATCAGATGTCTTCATTTTAAGAGAAATCATATGAAACTGAATGTATGAGAGTAAGGAAATGAAACATACTTTATTAAGAGCAAAATTAAGGTTCAAATGGTGATCCATACTGACCAGAAGCATTATCATTTTGTACAAGTTACCTTCCTCTTTTATTAACACTTATTAAATATTCATTGGTTTATCATCTTAAATTATGTCTTTCTAAAATGGTATCCACCATGTAATAGTATTTTATGTAGTCGGATTGCTGCATGTACATTTTGGATCTTACACTGTTTTCATGAGCATTTCTTTCTATCCTAGTAATTTTAAACCTTGATATATATTATATAATCAAGGTCTTGGTATTCAGCGTCTATCACAATATTTCAGAATCATTTGATCCATATTCTGAGAGAGTAATTATAAATAAAATATTTCTTTTAAAATAGAATATAAGTACAAATGGAGCTAATTAAATGCATGTTATAATGAAAATTTGTGTTCATGCTTTTTTTATTTGATGAAATTTTTGTGGTTTAATTTTCAGTGAGAATTTTTTAAAATTTACTTTGTACACCAGTCACACTGGTATTATTGACCAAAGAATAAAATTAAAAAGTAAAATCAAAGAAGATACAAATAAAACCTAATTTGTCCCCTAAAATGTAATAATACATTTCAGGATATCAAAACTAGATTGAAAATATTTAAGTTTTTTAATGAATGCATTAATTAAAAATGTCAAAATCATTTTTAAAAATCTGATTCTCTTTTAAATATATGTGGAGTATATATGTATGTGTATATTTCCATATGCTTACAACTAACTCAAATAACAAAGCTTTGAAAATTTTCCAGACGAAAGAAATTATGCGTATTTTTATTTGGATCTATCCTAACTTATGATAAATCAATGTATGTGTAACAATTTTCACGAATGGAAATATTTACTGTTAACTTTGCTAATGATGTGACCCTTAAATACTTAATATGAATAATTGGTTTATAAAAAATAATTTTGAGCACCAGCAAACCATCTTCCTTCCCTTAGGAGAGGTAGTATTTGGGATGAAATCGTAATACAAGACAATGGTTTGGGGTTTTTTTTTAATAAAATTCTCCCTCTGTCACCCAGACTGGACTGCGGTGGCATGATCAAGGCTCACTGCAACCTCAGACTCCTGGGCTCAAGCAGTCCTCCCTCCTCAGCCTCCCAAGTAGCTAGGACTAGAAACGCATGCCACCACACCTGTAAAAGCCAACACTTTCCAGGTCCTCTCTATATGCTGGGCACTCTACTAAGCACTCACCAAGATGAAAGTTACTGATTTCATCCTCACTTAATTGTGTCAGCCCCTTGAAATGAATGTTATTATCATCTTCATCTTACCCATGAAGCAAAAAATATTTCAGACTGAGAGGTTGATATAAGGTCTTAAAGCTGGTGGCACAGTCTAACCAACCATGCTCTTTTATTTTTAACTTTTAATTTTTTTATTTTAAAGATGTGGGGTGCAATTCAGGGTTAGGTATACAAATGTTCATTATGCAGGTACCCTTGATGATGAGCTGTGTGTCCCCCTCCCTCTGTAGATTCCCACTATTGCCAATCCTGCCCCCTCCCACCCTGGCAGTTTGCCACTGCTTCCAATCCTTTTCTTATAGTATTACAATTATTATTCAAGGTCCACTTATGAGCAAGAGCATGTGATACTCAGTTTCTCTGAAAGATCACTCAGGATTGTAGACTCTAAGTCCATCCAGGTTGCTGTGAAGTTCGTGATTATTTTGAACAAAATAATTCCTTGTGTATATGTATCACATTTTTTAGTCCAGTCCTGTTTTGAAGGGCAGCAGGGTTGGTTCTATATTCTTGCTACTGTGAACAATGCTGCAATACACATATGTGTGCAGGTATCTTATTTATGGTGATTTGAGTCCTTCTAGGTATATTCCCAGCAGGGGGATTGTGGGGTCCTATGGAAGGTCAATTTTTAGATCTTTTAGGAGTTGCCACACTGTTTTCCACAGAGGCTGTATTAGTTTACACTCCTACCAACAGTGTAGAAGTGTTCCCTTTTTGCTGCCTCCTCTCCAGCATCTGTTGTTTTTTGAGTTATTGATGATAGCCATTCTGACTGGAGTTAGATGGTATCTCAGTGTAGTTTTAATTTGCATTTCTTTGACGACTAGTGAGGCTGAGCATTTTTTCATGTGTCTGTTGACTGCTCATATGTCTTCTTTTAAGAACTATCTATTAGGCAGGGCTCAGTGGCCCAGCCTGTAATCCCGCGCTTTGGGAGACTGAGGTGAGTGGATTGCCTGAGCCCACGGGTTCAAGACCCGCCTGGGCAACTTGGCGAGACCTCATCTCTACAATAAATCAAAAAAAAAATTAGCCGGGTGTGGTAGCATGTGCCTGTAGTTCCGGCTACTTGGAAGGCTGAGGCGGAAGGATCGCCGGAGCCCTGCAGGTCAAGGCTGTGGTGGCCGGGAGCGGCCACTGCACTCCAGTCTGGGTGACAGAGTGAGACTCCAACTCAAGATAAAAAAAAAAAAGAACTGTCTATTCATATCTTTTGCCCACTTTGTAATAGGGCATTTGTTTTTTTCTTTTCAGCATGTTTGAGTTCCTTGTAGATCCTAGATGTTAGACCCTTGTCAGACAGAGTTGGCAAATATTTTTTCCCAGTCTGTGGGCTGTCTCCCCACTCTCTTGATGGTTTCTTTGGCTTTGCAGAAGCTTGTCAGCTTGATGAGGTTCCACTTGTTTATCTTTTATAGCATGGGTGCTTGGGGTTTTGATCAGGAATTGGTTGCCAGTTCCAATTTCCATAAGGGTGTCTCCTGCATTTTCTAAGGCTCTTATAGTTTGAGGTTTTACGTTTAGGTCTTTGATCCATTGAGAGTTTATTTTATGTACGGTGACAGGTAGGGATCTTGTTTAGTCTTCTGCGTGTGGCCACCAAGCATGCTCTTAATGACTGCACTGTATTGCGTCTCAGGTCTGTTTTTCTGCATGTTCATAGGCTAGAAAATGGCCCAGCAAAGTGTTTGGTGTTTGAATGTATGTTTTTGCAAAGATGCCTCTACCATTTGTACCTTTCAAAAAGCAGGTGTGCACACACAGGCACATAAGACGTGGGACCCAAAAAAAACAGAATTATCTTTTGGAAGGCAGGCCCCTTGCAGTAAGGGCTTCCCACATTAGGTAAGTGTTCTAGGAACCCATTGATATCAGCGTACCTGCTAGCGTTGTTGTGAGAGGCTGCATTCCGCTTCAGTGGATGTTTTGTTGCTGTTGGGGATTCTTTTAACACATTTGCCTGTTTCGTGATGGGCGACTTATGAGCACACCTGCCCCACACCACACTGTGTTCAACAGTTTTTAGCCAAAAACGGCATGATGCCCATGTCCTACCCTCCCTGTTCACCCAGTCTCACCCCAAGGAACTTTTTTTCCCCCTGGATTAAGAAAGTCCTTAAAGGGAAACATTTTGCCAATGTGGAAGAGGTGAAATAAAAAACTGGCAGCAGCACTAAAAGGCATCAAAATTAACAAGTTCAAAAACTGTTTTGAGCAGTGGAAAAAGCACATCGATAGGTGCACTGCATCAAACAGAAAATACTTTGAAGGTGATTGGCATTTAAACATGTGAGAATAAATACACAATTTTTTATAAATAAATTCTGAGTTTTTGGGGGGTCCCTTCTTGTATAATGTCAAGCTGTCATTTCTGTGGGCCCTGGTACATTTCTGTCTTTCAGAAAGATTGCATGATGTATCATTGTTTTCTAGGCTGAATGAAAAGTATGTAGTCTTGTATGAGGACTTCGGTAAATGTTATCTAATCCTCCTTGCTTTCCAACGGAAAGAAGTAATTTTAAATTAAAGTAAACCTTTTGTGAAGGTGGATCCTTTGGGAAAGGTTATAGTGGGGTGGAGATTGCTACGGATGGGGACCGGCGCTTAGAAACTGTATGCGTATTGCAAAAAGTTCACACATGTGCATGTAATTTTTCAGTGAGTAGATAGTAGAAGCACTATTGTGTGAGAGCATCTGTGGAGAGGGGGAGAAGGAGGAGCTTTGTGTCTGAGAGGACTGGTTGTTACCAATGCGAGAGAAAGACTGAAGATGTGTCTCAACTGAATGTGAGAAGGTCTCTGAAAGCTAGCCAGAAGCTAATTAGATATCATACTTTGAGGTTTTTTAATCAGGTAATCTAAGGATATGAAATTATGCTTCTGTGCATTTCATTCATTTTGGATGCACATCTAAATCATCAATCTAGACATGATTGGTATAACATAATCTAAGTCTATGCACTAAACTGCTTCATTTTACATGTATTTGTGACCTTACATACACTCACAATGTTTTAATAGGTTAAGGAAATGGAAGGAATTTTAAAGAGAAGATACCCCAATTCATTGCCTGCTTTAATATTAGCTGCATCAGCAGCTGGTGATACAGGGAGTAGAAATACAGTGGAATTTATGGAAAAAAGGATAAAAAAGCTAGAAGCTGATCTGGAAGGCAAAGATGAAGAAGCAAAGAAAAGTCTTCGTACCATGGAGCAACAGTTTCAGAAAATGAAGGTAACCGCAAGGTGGTCATAGAAATGGAATACTCAGAGACGGACCATGGGCCCTGGGGCTTCTTAGACCTCACTTTAACCAGTAGCTCTAAACATTTTTTCCCATGAAGCCTTTACCACAGATGTCAGTAAGAGTAAAATAGAGGTAAGCCCATCCTATCTTGTTGCCAGCAACTTTGCTTTTTATTCTGACGTGGAATAATTTAACACTGGAATTTTTTTTGGTGGGGGGGGACGGTCAGAATATCACTCTGTCTCTCTGGCTGGAGTGCAGTGATGTGATAATGACTCATCGCTGTCTCAACCTCCTGAGCTCAGATAGTCCTTCCTCCTTAGACTCCTGAGGAGGTGGGACAGCAGGCATGTACCATCACATCTAGCTATTTTTTTTTTTTGTAGCAACGGACAAGGTCTCGCTATGTTGTCCAGGCTGGTCTTGAACTCCTGGGCTCAAGCAGTCCTCCTGCCTTGGCTCCCAAAGTGCTAGGATTATAGGCGTGAGCCACCACATAGCCAGAGGATAATCTTTACATCATCCCTCTTAATATTAGAATGAGTGGAAATTAAGTCATGTAAAAGCAGAGTAAAAAACCCTTGATAAATATTCAGTATAAAATTAGGGCTAAGTGCAGTGGCTCACACATGTAATTCAAACACTTTGGGAGGCTGAGGCTGAAAGATTGCTTGAAGCCAAGGGTTTGAGATCAGACTGGACAACCTAATGAGACCCCATCTCTAATAAAAAAAAAAATTAGCTAGACATGGTGGCTTGCGCCCATAGTCCTGACTACTTGTGAGGCTGAGGTGGAAGGATTGCTTGAGCCCAGGAAGTGGAGGTTATATGACACTTCACTCCAGCCTGGGCAACAGAGCAAGACCTTTGCTTGATTGATAGACAGACAGACAGGAAGGAAGGAAGGATGGACCATCGTTGGAAATATTTTCACTGAAGTTTATTTAGACAGAGTGAGACAGAAGTGTATATTCTAGGAGTGGAACAGAGGACGTCTCCCAGAAATGTCCTCAGAAAATACAAGTGCCAGAACAGACCAAGAATGAAACAGAACATGATATCTTACTTAGTTTTTTTAAAGTTTTTATGGGTTCAGAATTGTTAATTTAAAAATGTGTTAAGCATATGGTTTCTGTGAGGAATTCATGCCAGATGCTTTTGCAAACATCTCAGTTTATCTTGCATAATCCTTCCAGTCACTTGTGAGAAGTAGATATTGTGACCCTATTTGACAGATGAGGGAACTGAGACGTCCACAATTTAACCACCTTGCCCAGGGTTCCACAGCTGGCAAGTGTGCAAAGTAAGGCCTCTGACCCCAAAACCTGTAGCGTACTACCTCTAGGATGCTCATCTCCTTCCCCACAGATGCCTGCTCTGAGAGAAACAACAAATGAAGGAACAGTAGATTCCAGAAACAGTAAAAGCTTGGCTATTTGAAAGCAAAAACTGAGTCTCTTTTATCTTCAGAACCTAGCATAGTGCCTGGCACAAAGTCATAGCTCAGTAAATAGCCATCGAATGAATGAATGAGCAAACACTACAGATGCCTCTCTCCTTAGGGGAGATGATTTATTTCTTCTACTACATACTGAACAAAATACTAAAGCTCCAGTAGATAAATTTTAAGCTGTTTTACTCTCTGTGAGATTAATAAATTGGTGTTAGAAGGTTGAAAATATGCTGTTTCTCAAAGAGGTTTGTACCCCTAGTTGCTTTACCTTTTTATCCCAGAGAGTGTGTTTGACAGTTTGCTCAGAGAAGGGTGCATAATAATGGGTTTGATTAGGACGTGTAAAATAAATTTGGAGGTGTGAAAGAACGTGCAAGTTAATATTTATGAAACAGCATATCAGTTATTAAATTATAGAACATAAATCAGTAATATATCATGTTATGCCCTTCAGAGAGTAGTACGTCAATACATTTGACAAACTCAAGGAACACAGAGTGCTGGAGACATCAAAATGCATAAGTTCCTAAATGAGGGACTAGGTAGGACCAGGTGGTATGCAGGGCCTCAGCAACTAACGAAATGTTTAACTGGGCTTTGGCCTTACATGGACTTTTTCTCTTCAGATTCAGTATGAGCAGAGACTAGAGGAGCAGGAACAGGTACTTGCCTGCAAGTTGAGCCGACATGACAGCTCCTCCAGGGCTAAAGTGCTAGAGAAGGAGCTCAACGACATTAAGGAAGCCCATCAGATCACTGTAGGAAAGCTTGAAGCGGAAATAGATGTTCTTAAACATCAGAATGCTGAATTAGAACTCAAGAAAAGTGATAAAGATGATAAAGACTTTCAGTCTGTAGAGTTCCAGGTGGAACAGGCTCGTGCGAAAGCTAAACTGGTAAGACTCAATGAAGAGCTGGCTGCAAAAAAGAGAGAAATACAAGACCTTTCGAAAACAGTGGAGAGGCTTCAGAGGGAAAGAAGATTGATGCTGTCGAATCAGAACTCGAAGGGCAGAGAGGAAGCGTCTGCCAAAAGGGCAAAGAAAGACGTTTTGCAGCCAAGTAGAGGCAGTGCTAACTTCTTCCCTGGAGCCCTGGACACCAAGCTTTACCAACCACACGCTTTCATGGATTCCCATATTTCAGAGGTTTTACAAGAAAACTGCCGATTGAAAACTGAACTAGAGGGATTAATAACGGAGAGGAATGCACTTAAGACGAAATCTGAAGCAGCAGTGAACCAATTTGAAAACTCCATGAAAAGGTATAATGTTAAATTACTTATAAATATATGAGGAAATAAAAAGATAAAAGTTGAAGAATTGTAATCTGTGTTTTCTCTGAATAATTAGTTTGACCCTACTAAATTCCTAAGTGAATATTAAATCACATTATATTGCTGAGCATAGATCTGTTTCAGGATAGGGTCCTCTATCTGCTGGTGGCCCAAATTCTGAAGAACTGGAACCTACATGTCAGCCCCAGCCATGTCTCGGGCTCACCAGTCTTGTCTGTTTGCATGTGCTCAAATAGTGTTAATCAGCTGCCTCACTGGCCCCTTCTTGCAAAGGAATGCCATTGTTTGTGATTGCTACAAGCAGATTGCTGTCAGAAGACAGCTATTATTAGAACTGGTTGACAGTCTGAGAGGAAAAGGTGTTCTTTTCAAAAATAACTCTTCAAACTGACCTTGTGATTACATTCATTTATGCCTTCAGGAACTTTTGTGCTCACCCTTTCCTCAGAATCGCCAGCTACTATCCACTCTTTCCTCTGTCCACTCTTTCCTCTGAATCGACTCACATCCTCAGATCTTTTTGTCACATGACCAAACCAGATTCCAGCCCTTTTTCTGTCTTTCAGTGCCAGTTTTTCACAAGTAGCCTCTTGTATTTCCTTCTGACTTCCTCTTAAATATGGTTCTCATTATCGTCCCAGTTAGACATGGTCTCAAAAATGACCTTTTCCAGTCCAGTGATACTTTCTCCATCCTCTTTTCCTTGACAATGTTGGCCACATGACCTTTCCTGAATTGGTTACCTCCCTTAACCTGCATGACTTGGCATCTTTGACTAAAACTCCTTTTCTGCCAGGCGCAGTGGCTCACACCTGTAATCGCAGCACTTTGGGAGGCAGAGGTGAGAGGATAGCCTGAGCCTAGGGGTTCGAGACCAGCCTGGGCAACTTGGCGAGACTTCCTCTCTACAATAAGTGAAAAAACTAGCTGGACGTGATGGCACGTGCCTGTAGTTTCAGCTACCCTAGAAGGCTTAGGCGAAAGGATGGCCTGATCCCAGCAGGTCAAGGCTGCAGTAGCCATGAGTGTGCCACTGTGCTAGCCTGGGCGACAGAGTGAGACTCCAACTCCAAAACAAAGCAAAAACTTCTTTTCTGTTTCTTTTACTGCCTTCTGACTTCCCCCAAAATATGGCTTTTCGCCAGCATTTCGTTCTTGGTTTTCTATTATTTCTCTGTTGCTAAACTCATCCATTCTTATGGCTTCTATGAACCATAACTCCTAGATTTACTTTTAAAGGCTGTCCTCTTCCTTGAGTTCAAATGTTAAACTTAGTGTTATATTGGATTGCTTCGTTCGGAATCAAAATTACTTCTGGTTTTATCTTTTTTTTTTTTTTTTTTTTTTACCATCCCTCTCCCAGGTTTCCCATCCCTGTCTATAACCATATTTATTTCAGTTTCCAGACCCAGCCCAGTCTTGCCTCCTATTCCTTGGGTTCACAGCCTATAGGGTGCTTCCAAATAAATATTTCTTGTATTGCTTTCTTTCTTACAGTGATAAACCAGTGCAGCCTACCTGGCTTACTATACATTTCTCCCATGCCAATCTCCCAGAATTTTGTTTCTACCTCCCCTAGCCATCTTGCTCAAAAACCATTATTATTCTTTAAATACTTCTGAATCTGAGTCGCTCTGCCCTCCAATGACTCCAAACTTCCTTAAATATCAAGACTAAATTTCTCTGCCTAGCATCTTAAGTCCCATCACCAGTTCCAACTACTTACCTAGTCTGTCACATTCCTTTATGTCTTTTACTCATCTTGTTATAAGTCCTATACCTCTTCCACAAAACACTTCTTGGAGCGTCCCAGGAAATTGCCTGCTCTCACCCCCAACTCCTACACAACATATCATATGTACCAAGAAAGCATTCATCATACACTTGTAACTCCTTGAGAACTGGTGTGAGGCGATGCTTCTTTTTGCATCCCCACAGCAACGTGGTGTGGGAGCAGAATGAGTGTGGGGAGCACCGAACAAATGCTCATTGATTGACTGATTGGCAGCCCTAGCAGTGATTGAGTTATTATGGCGACCATATTGCTGCCAAATTGGAATCTTGTTTCTTCAGTCCAGCATATGATAGTAATATAAAGCTAATTGGGAAGAGCCACACTCTTTCCTAGAAATAATTTAAAATTCAGGTTTTTCCTATAAATTATAATTTAACATTTTGTGGTATTACCAATCTGTTTCTTCGATAGATCTGGGGCTGAGAAGTGAGGAGTCAACTTTCCTAGTCCCATATTTAAGCTTTTTACTATTAATCAGTTACATCATGAGTGCTTTAGGTTTTTATGCTCTTCCTGAGACCCTAACAACTTTTTCTGTGGAGAAATACCATATAGTGGATAAGTAACTTATAAATTTGTCTGTAGTACCATATTAATATGTATCAACAGCAATTTACTAAAATACCTTCTTTGAGTAAAATTCTGTCATTTTCGAATAGTCCTTCTAATAAGTGAGGAATGTTTTATCTGTAAGAAATGTATCACATCTTTATTTATAACTTTACAATTTACTAAACTGCCTCTTGAATGCATAAATTTTATCCCAGAAATGATGAATGGTCTCTCCTACTTACAGTCCAGATTAAATAGTTGCAGTTTGCCCTTATGCCCCGAGAATTATTGTAAGATCCTTGTATTCTCATAACATGCAACTCGCCCTGGAGACATCACATGGCTCAAAAACTGGCGAATGCTGCCTAGACATGAAGCATTGCCAATTCTAAAGGGGAGCAGCTGTGATTATCCTAATAAGAATCTGAGTTTATCTTAAAAGATATAATGTCAAATGGTTTGCTTTAAATTCAAACATATTTTGAAACCTTAGATTCTCTCAAAAGGCATAGCCCTAGGCTGAGGACAGAGTACAAGGCCCTGGACGCTGAAGCCCAACTCTGCTGAGCTTGAACTCTAGCTCTACGACTCACTGTTCTGGAACCCTAGATGTGTCAGTCTTTCCTCAACTCAAATTTGCCCTTACAAAGTTCTCACTAAATAATAGCGAGCTCGTGGATTAGTTGTAAGAACTCATAGGCAATAATGTGTAAAGCATCTAACAATACAATCAGTATTGGTGCCCTCTCTCCCCTTGCTTCAATTTCCAGGCTTCTTGCGCTGTTTTTTGCTGCCTGTGAATTGGAGGCTGAAGAGCCACTTTAATGTGTGGTTTTCTTTCATTTGCTCTCTAGGGTGAAGGAAGATACTGCAGCGCACATTTCATCCCTCAAAGCGTCTCATCAGAGGGAAATAGAGAAACTCCTCTGCCAAAATGCGGTGGAAAATTCTTCTTCCAAAGTAGCTGAACTAAATCGTAAAATAGCAACTCAAGAGGTAGATGGCAAATCTATTTTGATCTTTCTTTGACTTTAATGAGATTTTTTTTCCTCAGGACTGTTAACATAAATTGGATGTGTTTCAACTTTTTCAGGTTGGTGATAGAAATAGAATATTGTTATTGATTTGATTTTTTTTAATAGAAGATAATACATTCATTATCATATATATTTAGCTTTTCTACTTTAAAATTATAGTATGTAAATAAGTGTTATAACAATTTTGTTCCTACACTTTTCAAATCTTCCTCTAAATTAAGTTGTAATAGATGGATGAGGTATATGTCTGACATGATTGGTACCTTATTACTTGAACTTGGATGGTGAACCATCTCCTTCCACCCTAAGTCCCAGCTGACAAATAATTATCCTCAGGCATTCTTCCTGCCCATTACCTGTTGTCCACTAAACAACTAATGATTTGGGTCTGTCGACAGGCACTGGGGATAAAATAATGAACAGAGAAATACACAGCTGTAGCACATATGAAGCATAGTCTCCTGATAATTACTAAGGGGAGTGCTGACAATTCATCAGCATTTTCTCTAATAAATATGTCTTCCTTCTTGAATAATAGGTGGAATATCTATGAACATTTACAGTATGGCCTATCTTCTGTGGTA
This sequence comes from Tarsius wallacei, assembly GCA_963574415.1. Classification (NCBI taxonomy): domain Eukaryota; kingdom Metazoa; phylum Chordata; class Mammalia; order Primates; family Tarsiidae; genus Tarsius; species Tarsius wallacei. The sequence goes on from CAUYQG010074660.1 coordinate 26,347, forward strand.
TTAGTAGGTTAGAAATAGCATTAAAATAGACTGTATCTGCAACTTACAAAACCTTAATAACATTTTATATTTAAGAGAATTTATTGTAATTTCTTAATATCTAATAGCCAGCCCATATTCATATTTCTCCAATTGAGGAATTTTTAATTGAGATGGTATTAAATAATTACAGATGGGAGAGATGGTGGTGAGATAATTATTTCTTGGAGTTCCCCCCTCAAGCTTGTTTTTTACAATAAAGACCTTAGTTTCATCTTCAGAAAAGATGAAGAGCACAATATCCAAGATGTTCAGATGGCATATCCAAGAAAAAAGAAAAAGAAAAGATGGCAAAGTATTAGCAGTTAGTGAATCAAACTGTAGAATATATGAAGGTTTATTGTGCTCTTCATCTTTTCTGAAGATGAAACTAAGGTCTTTATTGTAAAAAGCAAGCTTGAGGGGGGAACTCCAAGAAATAATTATCTCACCACCATCTCTCCCACCTGTAATTATTTAATACCATCTCAATTAAAATTCCTCAATTGGAGAAATATGAATATGGGCTGGCTATTAGATATTAAGAAATTACAATAAATTCTCTTAAATATAAAATGTTATTAAGGTTATGTAAGAAATGGCCTTATTGTAAAGAGATACATGTTGAAATATTCAGGGGTCAAATGTAATAAAGTCTGTAACTTAACTTCAAATAGCTCAGAAAAAAAAGGACTGTTTAATACTTTAAGAAAAAATATTTAAAGTGCTTTTCAATTCCTACAGCCTTACAGCCTTACAGATAACCTCTCTGTTCTTTTTCCCTCATAGGAGTAGGTGTCAGAGGCAGCTGTAAGCATTATGTTAAGTGATTTTATAGTAAGCAGTATTCTGGGGACGAGGTAGAAAAAGTGGTATCATAATGCAATAGTGCTGTAAATTTTTTTCCCCGAGTTGCAAGTGTAATATTGTAAAACTGTAAGTTAAATGGAAATCAGCATAGTCTGATCATTAAAAAAAAAAAGTAGGCTGGGCTCAGTGGCTCAGCCTGTAATCCCCTGCTTTGGGAGGCCGAGGTGAGTGGATTGTCTGAGCCCGCAGGTTTGTGACCCACCTGGGCAGCTTGGTGAGACTGCATCTCTACAATAAATCAAAAATTAGGCGGGCGTGGTAGCGCGTTCCTGTAGTTCCAGCTACTTGGAAGGCTGAGGTGGAAGGATTGCCGGAGTCCAGCAGGTCGAGGCTGCAGTGGCCAGGAGTGTGCCACTGCACTCCAGTCTGGGTGGCAGTGAGACTCCAACTCAAAAAAAAAAGTATAAATCATATTGTTGCTAAGTATAACCACCCTAGTCTACTATCAAACATTAGAACTTATTCCTGTTATCTAACTGTATGCTTGTACTCACAACCAACCCCTCATCTCCCGTTCCCAGTCTCTGGTATCTGTCATTCTGTTTTCTGTGTCCATGAGATCAACTTTTTTAGCTCCTACACGTGAGTGAGAACATGCGTTATTTCTCTTTCTGTGCCTGGCTTATTTCACTTAACATAATGAACTCCTGTTCCATCCATTTGCTGCAGATGACATTATTTCATTCTTTTTTATCACCAAATAATGTTCCATTGTGTGTACATACCATATTTTCTTTATCCTTTTGTCTGTTGATACTTAGGTTGATTCCATAGCTTTGTTATTATGGATAATGTCGCAATAAACATGTGCATGCAGGTATCTCTTTGATATACTGATTTATTTTCCTTTGGCTAGACACCCAGTAATGGGATTACTGGATCATATGATAGTTCCATTTTTAGTTTTTTGAAAAATCTCCATATTGTTTTCCATAGTGGTTGTACTAAATTTACATTTCCTACGAACAGTATATGAGTTCCTTTTTATGAGTTGATTTTCTTATGTTTTTAAAATATTGTTCAAGGAGAAGCTTTGTAAGTAATTCACTACTTATAATAATTTTCTAGGTACTTATAAAACATTTTCAAAGTCAAATTAATGAGCTGCAAAGTAAACAAGAATCCCATGTAGTTTTTCAAGTTCGAGAAGAAATCCTACAGAAAGAGGTAAGAAATAATATATTGGGCCAAAATAAGCTTTTCTTAGGCTTTTTACCATATTTCTGTATAAATTTTTTTAACTTAAATGTACAAATTGACATAACCTGAAAGTATCTTCCACATGTCAAGAAATATTAGTAACTTGTTTATATATAGTGTGCTTTCCCCAGATAAAGTTCAAATATTAAGTCATTAAATTGTTTAAATGTTTTATTTGCTGTTGAGATTTTTGGGGGCAGTGGGGAAAATGGGATGGGAGATGTTTGGTTTTTTGGTTTGGTATTTTTAGGAAGTAAATTTAAATAGTGAAAGCCTTTTCTGTGTTAAATACTCTCAGGGAGAAAAATAATTTTTTCCTTAACCCTCATGAGTTCGTAGTTGACATAGATTCTGTAGCAAAAGACAGATTAATGAGAGAAAAAAAAGTTCATTTACACATGCAGCACATAACACAGGAGAAACCTCAACACAAACTAACTCAGAACAGTGGCTTAGAACTCTTCAAGGTGGTTTTGGAGAGATTTGGGTTAGAAGTTGTAAGAAATGATATTGGCAAAAAGAGAAAAACCATAGACTAGAACAGATACAAGAGAACTAATATAAGTACAGAATTCTATATCTTATTGAATCTTAATCCTGAGATTAGGTCAGCTCAGCTAAACAGTTGTATCTCATTGCAGATGGGTGCCCATCAAAGTTAGACCTCTTTATGGTGACTTGGTAAGAGGTATTTCTGCGGAATCAAAAGAACAAAGATTAATGGTTGGAGTGGTCTATACACCAGTTTCTGAATCCTAAAGGTAGCCACTCAAGAAGACTTATAGATTTATAGATGGGCTCAAAGTGTCTTTTACAGTAAGTGTCTGGTGCTAGGTGTATGGTCCCCATGGCAGCAAGGGTTTGCTGTATATGAGCTGTTCTGGTGAAACCAAGTCATTCAGCTTCAGGAAAAGTGCAGTTTTAATTTTTAGTGATTCTGAGCAAGAAAGATGGAGAACAATTGGAAATATAATTTGGAGAGTGATAGCCATTTATTGGAAGAAATTAGAAGAATGAAGGATCTAGGCCAGATTATAGGTCAATAACAGAACCTTAGAGATAACGAACAGAACTAAAATCTAATATCTACGAGGGTGTTTTATAGTTTTCTACTAAGGCATGTTTTTTTTCTGTCTACAGTCACCCTCATAACTATCAAAGATAACCACAATAAGACCGATCTGTTTGCAAAAATAAGTCTAGTCTCATTAAACTTGGCTTATGTACATAAGTGATTGATCATTGCTGGAACTTTTAGTAAGGAATCTCAGATTGGACCTTTAAAAGCCTCTTCAGGAAAGCATGCAAAGGACTTGCCATCAGATTTCACCTACAGAACCTGTTAATGTGGGTGAATTCCTCTCTTTTCCAAAGGTCCCAAAAATATCCGGAGGTTCCTGGGCTTGCCAGGAAGTGACATTCCTTACCCACCTGTAAGAAAACCATACATACTAGGTACCGCCAGTTTTTTCCAAGGGGCTTTATTGGCTTAATAAAGTCAATGTTTAAAAAAACAGTTTTGAAAGCTGTCTGGTCATAGCTGGTTCTATGCATATTCTCAAATATGACGTTCCAATCAAAGCCTTAGTAATGTAACTAATATTTCCAGTTGCATCCTGTTAAAAAGAACATTTTTATTGAAGCTAAGCCAATAGCTATATTGCAGTGAAAATAAGAAACTCTCAAATCGTTTCTGGAGGGATAGGTAGGGAGAAAAAGATAAATAATTTACCAAATTGCTGTAAGCTATAGATAGCTTAAGAGAAAGGAGAAAAAGTTTTCTTAGATCTGAAAAACAAGGTATTTAAGAACCAGCAGTGTTTCAAATAAAAAGGCCATAGAAAGATTCTTCATCAGTTAATTCAGTTCCATGTAATTAATTCTTGTTCTGCTTGATATTGAGTTTTATGAACTAATCAGTATTAGAGCTCTGGAAATTCTTACCCAGCCCAGTGTATGATCTTAAAGTTATCAGAAGCCTGTACTTGTCATAGTCCTTTCCATGAATCCTCCTTGAAGATGAAACACTTTGTATTTATAGTTGTTTGAGAAAGCTTTCAGGAAAGTACCAAAGTAAAATAGTTAACAATCTGTGGGTAACAGAAGACTTTAAAATATTCATGGTTAAATGTCTGATAAGAGCTCATAACAAGGCAATTCACATGGAAATTTGGTTATTTCTGTGACTTTCTACATTTATAATTCTAGTTAATATCTTAAAATGTTATCTATCACAGAAATAACTAGAAGCATACTGATAACATCATACTAAGATATATCAGATTTCTAGGGATTCTATACAACTACTGAAATATAACATATCCACACAAGTATAGCTCAAAGAATATTAAACATTATCTTTACTTGACAGTGATTCTCTTTCAACTTAACATATCAAGTAAGCCTAATTAGTTTACTTTTTTTATAAGGAGAGAGAACAGATTCCTTTGAGGTATTCCAGGGGCCCTCTGGAATATCCCAGTATTAGTTTGAGGTGAAAAGAACTTAATTTAGAGTTTGATTTTGGGAAATTGTCAAAAATACCAAAAGGTTTAAAACATTTCATTAAATAGGATCACAGGTTACTGTGAAACAAGTCTTGGTTACCAGTGTGACAAAAGATTCTAAAGGTAGATAAAGAAAGTTACATAGTGGGAAAACTCAATTTTCCTGAGTAATCAAAGACCTAATAGAGACCACATAAAACGTAGGAAATTATTTCGAGAAAACATAAAATATATGTTTTTGAAGCAAATTACTTAAAAGGTAAAGAATATCTTTTGCAGTCTCTTATCAAGAGACCAGTGCTCCAAGAAAGCTCTGTTGTTTTAATAGAGAAAACCATCTTCTAGTTTTGTACCACTGTACTTGTAATATTCAGGCTTATTTTAAAAACCTTTATAATAAATTAATTCAATTTTAGCCAGATTGGGCACATGAAACATTCGTTCTCAAACTTGTCATCAAGTTTCCATTCGGTTTTTGTCTTTCGTTCTCCTTTTTCATTCTAACCCAACCTGCCATTCTATTTTAGTACAGAATTAATTATTACTCTTTTTCTCTGAACAAAAACTCACACCTCAATTTTCCTTACCAAAACTACACCTTATTTTCCTTGTATATTTTGCATACAGTTGTTTCCCCTATCATCTCTAGTAGTTTTAAATTATCTATTTTAGAATTTTTAATCCTTAGTAACCTTAATTTCTTGTGAAAACTACAAAGTAAGCAGTTGTGATCTGTCATATACCAACATTCTGTAGATTAACACCATTTCATAATTTCTAGAAGCATGTTTTTTAGTAGTAGTTTTTTAATGTAGCTAAAAAAATGTGATTAGCAGATTCAAACATCTTTTGTTTCTCTGTAAAATTTAAGAGACCAAAGTAGATAGACTTATGTTCAATAGTTAATGTTTCAGTATATGTGGAAATGCTCTAGATATTCAGTGAATATTTAATAACTTACCAAACTCTAATGATGTAAGTTACCAGAGAGATTTGGGGAAACATTTTTTTCCCAAACTTATTATAAAATATGATCATTACCGAAAAGTTCATTTACAAGTTTTATCCCACTGATATTTAGTTTATTCACTTTTTCTTAAAAATTATGTTTTAATTGCTCATGAGAATTTAGTGAGTCTCTAACAGCTAGCCATCATCTTGAGGTATTTTCCTACTTTACAGTACGTGCATGGTAGGCAAGCATCACAAGAGCAAGAACCTAAAAGTCAAACACATGTTCTTCTTTTCCTGCTGGAACAGAATGTGGCACTTCAACTTGCACAGTTGATCTCAGGTTGAACTCTTACTCTCATCATCTCAAACCTCTAGTAGGGAAACTTATTTGACTAGTAAATACAGTAGAATAAAAGTTATGTGGTTCATTATATTTAATATTGACAACTCTGAAGACATGCCTATTTTCATTAAACCAACAATATTAAACTAATCTTATATACCAGAGATTTACCTTAGCCGTGTGAACTTGAAAAGTATGTGGATTTGTCTCTATACTTCTGACAGTTTTAGGAATTCTTAATTTATTTAAGTGCTTCTTTTTCTTTAAGCCAATTAAATAGAGCTCTTTTACAAATTACTTTTGGCAATACCTTCCAAAGGTAGAAAACTTTCAAATATACATACATACATACATGTACAGAAAAGTAAACAGATGGAAACAGAGATCATATAGCTTTCATTTTAAAATTTTAGCCATGAGACAGGTACAGTAAAACTCACTAGATAATAAAAGTTGGATACAAAATGTGTTTTTAGCAGCTGAAGTAAGTTTACCTGTTCAGATGGCCCAGCTTTTGACCAATATTTGTAAAGAAGGCTTTTAAAATTTTTCATTTGCCCTTTGTAGGTAATCTTATGGTGGCTGTGGGACTAATTTGGGGGTAAAGAAGTTTAGCAGTGTGTTTTTTAAAAAACCCTTCTCTTCCTTCCCTCTCCCTCTTTAGTCTCAAATAGGTGTAGGGGTTGTTGTTAACTCCTGGGGTGTTTAAGTTCAGACATAGTAAGATCCACACTTCAAGGAACTGAGATCTGTTTTCTCCAAGGAGCTTTAAGGCACATTTGCCTATTATGAGAGATCTGGGGCAGGGGCTTGTTTTCTGGGTTTTTTCAAAGCTTTTCTTTCCCGGAAGTTCTACAGTCTAAGGAATTTTTTTGCAGTGAGGGCCCAAAATAGAAGGCCTGGAACTCTTGGAGTTTCACTTTAGAGCCCTTGGAACTGAGAGCAAAGCCACCCTGGCTGTGAGTTCCCTGAGACTATGTGTGATTTATTTCCTAGTTGTCAGTGTTTACACAAGTAACCTCTATACCCGGAGCCTGAAAATCAGGCTGGAGTGCTTTCTGCAAATCTTTCAGGGAAAGGGAAGTTAAAGTAGACAGCTGGGCATTTAAAGGATTTCCTGGAGAAATTTGAGGAGTTCTAGGAATTAAAAGAATTTGTTCAGAGGATGAGACTGAATTTTAAGGAGGGCGGTTTAAGCCAAGGGCCCAGGGATCCAGAAGATCTTCTGGAGGATGAGAGTCAGAAAGTTGTGAGTCATCAAGACTACAGGTGGGTGGGGAAGAATTTATAGCAGGTGTGAATTTTAACTTTGGTCTTTGGCTTTCTTTTTTTTTTTTTTAAAGACATGGTTTTACTTAGTCACCCAAGCTGGAGGGCGGTGATATGATTATAGCTCACTGCAGCCTTGAACTCCTGGACTCAAGCGATTCTTCTGCCTCGGCCTCTTGATTAACCAGGACCACAGGTGTGTACCACCACACCTGGTTATGGGCTTTTTAAAAAATATAAGCCGGGCTCGGTGGCTCAGCCTGTAATCCCGCGCTTTGGGAGGCTGAGGTGAGTGGATTGCCTGAGCCCGCAGATTCGAGACCCGCCTGGGCAACTTGGCGAGACCTCATCTCTACAATAAATAAAAAAATCAGCCAGGCGTGGTAGCGTGTGCCTGTAGTTCCAGCTACTCGGAAGGCTGAGGTGGAAGGATGGCCGGAGCCCAGCAGGTCGAGGCTGCGGTGGCCGGGAGTCTCTGAGACTAGACTTGACGCTTTTTGGAGCCTCTTTTAAATTTTCTTACCACAGGTAGCAATGGAATATTTGTTTAGGATGAGAGCTTTATTTAAAAAATCCTTTTTAGATATAAAAGTCTAAATCTTTAAAGTGTGCCCCTTTGAATGAGACTCTAGGCGAGTAAGCCTTTTGTAGCTTAACCATGGATGCTAGAGCCTAAGAAAGCAAAGAACTTTATTGCTATGAACTATAAGAACAGTGTTTGTGAAAGCCCTCCTGTTTATCTACCTTTCGTTACAGCAGTCCCAACTAAGCACTCATGAGGGCTGAGAAACTCTTCCTTCTGGAAGTTTGTCTTAGGACGGGGTCCCAGTCCATAAGGAGCCTTGGGCATCTGCCTCAGCTTTTACTCTTGGCTAATACTGGGAAGTTCCATTCCAGCAGCGCCTGCCCAGTGTCACAGATGAGCAGGTTTGTGACTGGAGGTGTCCCGTATTTGGTGGGAGACTTGAGATACCACCAGTGGGGTATCCAGAAAATCCCATCTGGGTTGCCAGAAACTGTCCGAAGGAAAAGTTCCTCAGCCCTTATGAGTTCTTAGTTGGGGTAGACCGCTGTAAAAAAAAGACAGATTAACAGGAGAAAAGCAATTTTACTAAAGCATTCAGCATATATCATGCTGGAGAAATCTCATTGAAAAGTAACTCAAAGCAGTGGCATAGAAATCTGGTTAATGTAGAATCTTCAACAAAGAACATAAATCTGTAGGTAAATGACAGGACTTAGGAAAGCAGTTTTAGGCTTCCAAAAGTGGCAAACTGTGGGAAGAAGGTAAATATTTAGGAGGAAACTACTGGAGTAAGGTTTGTTTGCAGATTCCTGTGGTGCCACCTCTGAGCTGTTAAGCATCTGGAATCCTCTTTGCTAAAGGAGCATTTAGGCAGAAAAAGAGAATAGAGAGAGCTTTTCCTCCATATGCTGCTGCTTAATGCCTTTAACTCAGAAATAATTTCTATGTCAAGGAGGCATATTTTAGAGTGACATATTCCAGTTTCTTTCAGTACTGATACTATTTAGTTTTATTAAGAAATAGGCAAAGCAATCATGACAGTCATGCTGGATCACCAGTGACAATATCATTATAACAAATTAACCTTGGCCAGACACGGTGGCTCATGCCTGTAATCACAGCACTTTGGGAGGCCAAGGCAGGAGGATTGCTGGAGCCCAGGAGTTCAAGGCTAGCTTGGACAACATAATGAGACCTCATATCTGCAAAAAAAAAATTTAAAAATTAGCCAGGCGTGGTGGCACATGCCTGTAGTTCCAGCTACACAGGCGGCTGAGGCGGGAGGATCCCTTGAGCCCAGGAGGTCAGAACTACAGTGAGCCGTGATCGTGCCACTACAGTCCAGCCTGGGCAACAAAGTGAGACCCCAACTCAAAGGAAAAAGCAAATCTTTCTAAAGCCCACTATTTTTATTAATCTAAGATCCTTTTGATTCTAAAAAGTGTGAAAAACCAGAAAAGCTGTATATTCTATTCTTTAAAGCATGTATACCAGGCCAGACTTGGTGGCTCAGTCTGTAATCCCAGCGCTTTGGGAGACCAAGGCAAGTGGATTGCCTGAGCCTGCGGATTTGAGACCAGCCCAGGCAACCTGGCAAGATCTCGTCTCTACAATAAAATAAAAAGCCGGGCTCGGTGGCTCAGCCTGTAATCCCAGCGCTTTGGGAGGCTGAGGTGAGTGGATTGCCTGAGCCTGTGGGTTCGAGACCCGCCTGGACAACTTGGCAAGACCCCATCTCTACAATAAAATCAAAAAAATTAGCCAGGCGTGGTCGTGCGCTCCTATAGTTCCAGCTACTTGGAAGGCGGAGGCGGAAGGATCACCAGAGCCCAGCAGGTCGAGGCTGCGGTGGCCGGGAGCGGCCACTGCACTCCAGTCTGGGTGACAGAGTGAGACTCCAGCTCAAAATAAAAATAAAAATAAAAAATAGCTGGGTGTGGTAGCACGCATCTGTAGTTCAGGCTACACAGAAGGCTGAGTCGCAAGGATCACTGGAGCCGAGAAGACTAACGCTGGGGTGGCCGTGAGTGTGCGTGCCACTGCACTCCAGCCTGGGCAAAGGAATGTGACTCCAACTCAAATAAATAAATAAAGCAGTGATTATTATTCAGTGATTTATTAAATCACAAGCAAAACATAGATCTAATTGCATTATGAAAAGCTCATTGTAAAACCACTGTATAATTATGCAGTTTAAAAATTGACATGATTTTTAAGCCTAGTTACTGGAAGACTAGGTAAAATACTAAGTCTCTTGAATAAAGGTAATGACACTGTGCCTTTTAATTGGAATACCTGCCTTTTAATGTGGAGTTCATTTATAATAGCTGTATTCTGTGTAGTGTGCTATGTAATAGCGATTTTAACAAGGCTCATTTATTCCTACTACTGATGCCCTTCTGAGGACTCTCCCTGATGTCCTGTATATTCTGAGGCATTCCCGCTCAGGCTGGTGGGCATCAGGAACTATTCGGGCTGTTTCCGTTGGCTTCAGAAATGCCTGCAGGCAATAAACTGGGCAGCTGGAGAGCTCGCCTTGTTTTTCCCCCTTCTCTCTGAAAGTGTTGGGCTCCGTGCTGTTGTCCAGTGTCTAAAAGCAGTTGTCTCATGTGTTTTACCTTGTTTTCTGATTGCTCAAGGAAGGAGGGTAAATCTGTCCCTTTTACTCCACATGACCACAAGCGAAAGCACTCCATTACATTTTTTTTTTTTTTGAAAGGATTTATTGAGAGGACAGAAAAACTCCCACAGTGGGAGGGGACCCGAAGGGGTTGCCCGCTCCATTACATTTTAAAGCAGTGATGAATTTTTGATTGTTTGTGTTTTTTAAATAATTGTATAGAGCCATAGAAAATTAAGTAGTGATTTAGAAGTATCCCCAATGCCATTGCCAAGTGAACCATCTCCCACTTGGCCTGTTAATCATGGAAATCTGAAAGGATTTTTCTGTACTCTGCATTTTGTTCTATGCCTTTGTTACATAGACTATCTCCACACCACATGTCTTTGTAATTATACCTGCTGCAATAGGGTAAGACTCCTAGTAAGCACCTAGTGTGTCTTCTTTCAAGTGATGCTAACTCAGGTACATCTTCCTCAAATCTTTTGAGGTTTTTTTTTTTTTAATACTCTAAATCTTTTGTGTTTTAGCGTTCATCCTTCATTTTTCGTCTTATTATTCTACTTCTAATTGACTGCAGAAATCTTCAGTTCATTTATTTCCTCACACCCTTAACTTGTAGAGAAAGAACTTGAATCTTTATTCAGATACCCCAAAGACAACTGAGGGAATTGGGGCTGTTACTGCTTATTTTCATGTTTTACATTACTGTATGCATCTTGCTAGTCATAGGTTATTTTTCACTCGTGGAATTTTGTTTTGTCTTTTAATCTGAATAAGTATTTTATGAAAGACTTAAAAGCAGTTTAAGACTGGCCGCTAATATGAGCCCAGGGACTGTTGTGGCCCACTCATAATAACGATCAAGTTTTAGGCCGGGCACAGGGGCTCAAGCCTGTAATCCCAGCACTTTGGGAGGCCGAGAAGAGAGGATTGCCTGAGCCTAGGGGTTTGAGACCAGCCTGGGCAACTTGACAAGACCTCATCTCTATAATAAATTTAAAAATTAGCTGGGCATGCTGGTGGGCACCTGTGGTTCAGTTACTTGGAAGGCTGAGGTGGAAAGATCTGGGTTTAAATTCTTGACTTGCCACTGTAAGGCTTACTAGCATGTTCAAGCAAACATTTAGAGTTACAGAACCACTGTAGGCCACACTTAGTAAGCTGGATGCAGTCCAGAAAATATCATTGAGGTAGCATGAGGCATTTCTCTGCAGTGCAAGTAGTTCTTACAGCAATTCACACAGCTGTCCAGAAGCCGTCCCGGTGACAGCACAGGGAACAAGACTCATACCAGGCAGGTGGAGGAGCCACACTGGCTTAGATGCTTCATGCTCCACTAGGACCAGTATCTCTTATACTAACCGATGCACTGTGCTTCCTGCAAGGACATGCCCAGTTACAAGAGTCACCGTTCTCAGGAGCGCTCAAAGCTATATCTTACTATTAAGTATTTCAGTTTATTCAAAGTCCTCCAAGCCTAGCTAGCCTAGCTGATTCCACCAAGCAGTGTGCCCAGTACACAGCTGGTGGCCATCTTTATCAAGGAGAGAGAACAGAGGTAGAAAGTTAACCGAACCCAAGGTCTGGATCTCATGCAGAAGGAAAAAGTTATGTTTACATTTTACCCACAGCCATTTCCTAGTGTCTTTAAACTCTCTCAGCCTGTTTTTTCAGTCATCGAATTGAATAAGCCTTTCCTAGCATTTTTTATTCATTAATCAATACTTAGTGAACAGATCTCAGTTCCTATATAGGTTCTTGGGATATAGCAGTGAATGAAACACCTGAGTCCTTGCCATCAAGGAACATTCTATCCAGTGAGACAGAAAAATAAGCAGAGATATATAGACTACAGTGTCCCCTGGCTAACTTCCTTTGCACCAGAACTTTGTCACATGCTGCTATGGTTTGAGTGTCCCCAACAAAACTTGTGCTGAGATCCAGTTGCCGTGTAATGGTATTAAGAGGTGGACCTTTAAGAAGTAATCAGGTCATGAAGGCTCCGCCCTCATGAATGGAGTCATGACATTACTGCAGGACTGAGTGAGTTATCAAGAGAGTGGGAAAGAATGCGTTCGCCCCCATCTCATCTCTGTCTCATACACTCTTAATACAAGTCCAGCGCCGTGCTCTTGGACTTTCCAGCTGCCAGAACTGTGAGCCAAATAACCCTCTGTTCATCGTACATTACCCAGTCTGTGGTGTTCTGTTATAGCAGCAGAAAATAGACTGACATATTCCTACCCCTGAAGCAATCAGCTGCCAGAGGCCACTGGACAGCTTCAATGGGCTTAAACAGATCAGAATTTATCCCAGTATCACACGCACACCTCAACAGCACCAGGGCCTTGCCAGCAAGATTTGCCCAGGATCTCCTTCAGCTAGCATTATTGGCACCTAGACCCTCTGGATTCAATGCCTCCAGTCAAGTGGCCGGCAAGACTGATCGTGAATAGTTGCAAAGCATGAAGGCAGGTGAGAGGACTGAAAAGTACGTGGATGAAGCACACCAAGCATGTTTACAGTAATGAGAATAGCAGTAATTTTGTGGTTCAGTTGAAACTGAAATACGTAGTTCGTAGTATTGTCTGCTCTCCAGTGAGTAAGAGGGCAGAATGCAAATTATCTTCTCTGGTCCTGGGCTGTGCACAGATTGTTTGAACCTCTCCCATCTGTAAGTAGTCAGTGATGTCTGTTACCTCCAGGAAGAAAGCGTGTTCATCCACCTTTAGTGACATCATCTGGGTGAATCAGTCTTTTTTACTTCAGTAGAATAAACTATTAAAAAGATTTCAGTCCAGGCTCGATGGCTCAGGCTGTAATCCCAGCACTTTGGGAGGCTGAGGCAAGTGGCCCGCGGGTTCGAGACCAGCCCAGGCAACTTGGCAAGACCTCATCTCTACAATAAATAAAAAAGTAGCTGGGTGTGGTAGCGTGCATCTGTAGTTCAGGCTACTTGGAAGGCTGAGGTGGAAGAATCGCTGGAGCCTAGCAGGTCGACGCTGGGGTGGCCATGAGTGTGCCACTACACTCCAGCCTGGGCAACAGAGTAAGACTCCCAATTCAAAAAAAAAAGATTTCATATTAGGTAGCATTAAAAATTAGAAGGTATAAAGACACCTGTAATCTCACTACCCAGCATTAAGATTTTGCTGTATATTCTTCCAGATTTTTTCTATTCATTCATATGTAGAAAAATGCAAATAGTATGGATGCGATGTTCATGTGTGCACACCTGCAAATACGTGTTTGTTTGTGTATGTGTATATGCATATGATTTTTAAAGCATTTTTATTCTAGTAGTATGTATAAATATCTTTTCATGTCAGTCAGTAACTTTTTTTCTGACTAATACAAGGTCTTAAAACACTTTAAATCAGATCATCTCCTATTACAATTTATTGCTGTTAATATCTTTTGGTTTTTTCTAAAATTAGGAGTTACTGATACAATTATTTAATCAAACGATAATTATTTTTTTCATTGAGTTCTCTTTATTTGTGATGGATTTTTCTTTTCTCTTTTGTTGCTCAGTAAGAGGGAATAGTTTTCGCTTCTGTTTGCTCAGTCCCCTATTCTCCCCTAGACAGAGCTTCCGTAATCTATTTTGAAGTTGGGTTGGGGGTGGGTAGTTGTGCTGTCCTTTTGCAGTTTAGAGATTTCAAAAAGTTGTATTGGGGGGGTGCTAAGATTCACAAGCTGCCTGCAGATTACAGTGTTCGCTGACTGGAGTGTGGGCTCTCCAGGGCCCACTTCTCACCACCTCACAATATGTCCATGCAGTGGGAACATATGTATGTTCCCTAGGTACAAAATAGCATAAGGGAAAAGAAAAGAACTGAGAAAGAGAGAAGAAAAGACAAGGGAAAGAAGTAGAGAAGGAAAAACAAACTAACAGACAAACAAATGAGTAAAAAAGGGGAAAAAAACCTAAAACCAGCAATATGAGGACACTTTCACAATCATATATATCCTTATGTGAAAAAAGGAGAATAAAACAAAACAAGATACACACACACCCAGCAAAATATATTGAGAGAAAAATGAAAGAAAAATTTAAAGAAGCTTTTAAAGTAATAAAAGAAAACAAAACAAAACCAAAAAACTTTTGTAATCCTTGTGTGCCCTCTTGTGGCAATTAAGAAACCTTGGGTTCCTTGTTGGCATGACCCAAGCACCGCTGCTTTTGGCTCGTTGCAGAGGGGAGGGGGCTCCAACCTCTAGATCTGTCCCCCTGCTCACTGTACATGCTGTCGGGGGAGGCCAAAAACCACCTCCAACTGATCTGCTTGTGTTCAGTCCTCTCTGTATGTGCCAGTCAGGACACTCCTTGCCTGGGTCACGCATCTCACAAATTGCTGAGGGAAGGAAGCTGAATCAGTTTAAAACTCACCCCCAACCGTCCACTGTGGGCTGAATTCTTCGTCTCCAGTTGTACCATTGTCCCGCAAATGTTCCAGTGCGGGGTATGGGGCAACTGAATCTCCTCACTGGGCCTGTCCCTCTGGGGATACTGCACCCAGGGTATCCTCTCGGGTTGACAGTGACCAACCTCAAAGAGGTGCTAAGTTCACCCCTCAGTCTCAGGGAGTAGCTCTGCTGTTCACATAGGCAGACCAGAGCCTGTGCCCACCTGGGTTCCAGGACAAAGGCAGTGATGGCATCTTTGCATCTTTCCCACTGGAGCTCGGGGACTAATTCCTCCAATGTATTTTCTCTACATTTCCACAGCCAGTGTTTGATCTGGTGCTGGAGGCTGTGGTGGCAAGTGGCCCCATGCAGCAACTGTTTTTTGCCACTTTCTTTTGAGTTGGGTTGCAGAAATGGTGCCTACCCTCTAAGCCGTGGATCATGTGGGAACCCCAGTAGCCGCATTGGGGCAGCCACCTCGGCAGAATAGCTCAAGCTGCTTGTTCCTGTGTCCCCACTCAGACACTCCCACACTCACTTGCCCACACACGTGATACATATTGGTCTCTACGCACACTCATTTATATAGAGACTCACACGCTGCAACCACTTCTGTCGCCATCTTGGGATCGCCCCTTAGTATAAGTCCTTATTAGTACTTCTGTGATGCCATTTTGTAGTAGAGGCATAATGGTAGTAATAATTGTTTATTAAGCATTTAGTCTGTACTAGGAGTGGTGCTAAGTGCTTTACATGCATTAGGTTTATTTGCGTCTCAGCACAACCCAAAAGGGTAGGTGCTATTGCTGTTCCCTTTTTATAAATGGAGGAATTGATGCTAAGAAAAATGAAGTAACTTGCCTGAGATTACCAACCACCATTAGAGCCGAGGGCCTCTGACTCCAGGTCCCAGGCTCTTGCTTACTAATTGATTTCATCAATCCCCTATTGTTGGCATGCAGTTTGTTTCCAGTTTTTTCTATAACATGCAAGTAGCAGGAGATACTTTTGCTCATGCAACTTTGCTTATTAAGTATTCAGTTATCTTCATAGGACAGCTCATTAAAATGCATGGAATTTTAAAATATAACTTCGATTTTAATTATAATTTTTAAGGTCCTTTTAGATAGGTGCAAATAAAAGGAAATTTACTTGTTGTCTAAAACCAGATTTCTAAGTTTATGTAATTTACCAATGAATGTTTAATCATTGAAAGGTGAATACATTAATTGATAAATAGCTCTTAAACACCTACTCTGCTGTGTACAGCTCTAGGTGCTAGCAACAGTGAAGAGAACAAAAGAGATAACGCTTTCTGCACTAGCGGAGCTTACGTGTTATTTGAAGAATCAGGCAGCAAACAGATATGAGGTTTAATGAGTCAAATCAGATGAGACAGCGTCTGTGTTGTGCTTAACATAGTGCCCAGGACATCATAATGGCATGTCTCACTACTCCTGTCCTTTAAGGCCCAACTCAAACATGGCTGCCTTAGGAATTCCATGGCCTGCCTCACTTCAAGGCAAGTGTTCTCACTGCTCACTGGCTGTCTCTCCACCATGTTCCCATATAAGAGTTCATTCACTTGACTGCTTCATTCATGAGACCAGAACTTCTTAGTTGATTTACCAGGAGTAGGTTACAAGTGTATCACAAGATAGCAGTGACTGGAAATGTGTAATGACAAAAAACTCAAAAACATTTTCAACCATCAAAAAGTCTACAGAAATTGAAATGATATTTGACTATTCTTTGTATGACTAGATCCCTATCAACTTTCTTTGTTAAGTCATCACTTTTAAAAAATAATTTTTAGTAATTACACGTAAGATTTTTAACACATAAGATTTTTATACTCAGCACCTGCCACCACAGCATGTTCTGTAAGGTCTCTCCAGGAGCTTTTTGCAAACCTGCCTAATTACAGTCTGCATAGTTCTTCAGTCAATTAATTATGGTATCATCAGGGATGTTCCACATTTTAAATATTTAGATTACCTTTGGTTTAATTTGCTTTTATTTTCACTATTTTTCAAACTAATTTAGATAAGGTATGGGATTTTTTTTAGTATTATTAGGTAATGGCTTTCATATAAAACATCATTTGTTAATTTTATCCATTTTTATTTGCTTTTTTACTTGCTTTTTTTATGATTGGTAGCAATGAGCAAAATCTGATTTTTGGTGGAATTTCTTTTTGTGATTATATAGTGTAAAGAAAATACAATTAATTGTTCCCCCAAGCACACTATGAAAGGTCCTTCAGATCCTTCCATTCTACTCCCAATATAAAGGCCCTTTAAATTCCCTCACATTTAATATTTTTAAAAATCACCATTTTCTTTGTAGGCTGTGGTAGGAAAGCAGAAACACTGCATCAGACTGTGACCTCCCCAAGGACAGGGACTGTGTCCCTCACCTCTGCATCCCCAGGTCCTAAGACAGCCACCAACACAGAAGGGGCTCAGTACTTCACTATCGCTACTTTATGTGCGTACATTTATTTGTGGAATGAATTACTAAAAATTATAAGGTGATAAGGGCCATAAGAGAATTACAAATAGAAATATAGGGAGTTGATAAAAGAACAATGTTTATTGAATTCTTTCTGTGCTTTGGACACTGTATTCTGTTGTGTGCTTTAAATGTATTTTTTTTTTTAATCCTAAAAGTAATCACCTTATTAACAGACACCTTGTAGCAAAACTGAATGCATAAAGTGCCTAACTATTTTGAGCCCATAACCAGACTGGCATACATAGCAGGGAGAAGGTGGTAGGTCCATCGTCTGGAACCTCAAGAATGTGAGTCACCTCAGAGCCAAGGTGAACCTTTGCTTCCTGCACATAGAAAATGAAAGCTATTAATTACTCACAATCCAAGATGCCTCTTATCTAGAGAAATTTTATACCAATGTACTTGACTTTCAAGATTCCCTATTAAGAATTATTTCCTTATGACCTTAGATTTCAAAACTCTTAGAAGAATTGAGGCAGGCCAAAGAAAACCATACACCAGAGATGAAACACTTTATGGGCTTAGAAAAGAAAATCGAGCAGATGGAAGTGAAACATGCACAACGAGAACTGGAACTTCAACAGGTAACAGCAAATCACAGATTTACGTATTTGTATAGTTCTTTTGTGTCTTCAGTTTGCTGTTGTTTTGTCATTCCTAGCAAAAGTTACTTCCTGAAGTGTTTCCATTGAATTTCGACCTTGTTAATTTAAAAAATTCATTACTTTCAAGAAAAAATAAGACTTTAAATCTCAAATGCTTGAAGATTGGTTTGGTTGGCTTTATATCTGGAAAAAAGAAAAAATGTTGTATCATGTTCTTAATTACTGATGAGTGCCTAAAAAGTTACACATCTTACTCTGGGAACAAGGCTTGGGAACAGTGTTTCATATTCAAGTCACTTCAATAAATATTTACAAGAAATAAATTTATATTAAAATATGATAATTTAAAATATTATTTACCTGGCGCTAGTAATATGAGTACCACACTTAATTACAAACAGATAAATCAACAGAAATTAAAAACAGGCGATGGAAGGACATGATGTACTTTTAGGCACTTGCTTTGGTGCTGAAGTTTAGCTTTGTATTCATCTACTTGAGCTGCCGCAACAAAATATCATAGATCAGGTGGCTACAGCAACAGAAGTTTTCTCATAGTTCTGTAGGTCAAAAGAAGCCCAAGGTCAAGGTTCTGGTCATTTTGGTGAGGTCTCTTTTCCTGGCTCGCCGATGGCCACCTTCTTTCTTGTTCTCACAGGATCTTTCCTCAGTGCATGTTCACAGAGGAGGGGCAGAGAGGTGAGACGGCTCTTTGGTGTCTCTTCGTATGAGGACGTTAATCCTTACTCGATCAAGGCCCACCCTTATAACCTCATTTAAGCTCATTTGTTCTCTTATTCCAAATGTAGCCACACTGAGGGATAGAGCTTCAACATATGCATCCATGGGGATACAGACATTCAGTCTATAACAGACAGTTATTATAGACTCTTTGAAAACAGAAAGTACAGCATGTGGTGCTTTATGTTTGGCCTGAGTTTCCCAAAGAAACCCCAGGTTGGCCTACTCAGTATTATCCCGGTTTAGCTCTTTGAGATTGTCAAAGGTACTTCACCACTGCAGTAAACTATAACAGCAATGTGGAATTTTTGTATTTGCAGATAATACTTCAGACTCACCAAGTAGTAGAAACTGAGCAAAACAAAGAAATTGAGAAATGGAAACGACTCACACAGTTAAAAAATCGTGAGCTGGACAAGTTCCGCGCAGAATTAGACTCCATACTAGATGTTCTCCGAGAGTTGCACCGACAGGGGGTGGTTGTGCCGGCTGCTTTTGCAGATGAAGTGAATGCACCAGAGAGTCGCTAGAAGCTTGGATTTCACATGAGTTCACTGAAAAGCCTGAGGATGGATGGGACTGTGCCTCTGTCGGAAGGACAGCTTTTATCAGATACGTGTTCCAGTTTGTTTCTGGAAAGCAAGCAGCATTTCAAAATAAATCGCCCTTGCCAGTTAGGAAAGAAGGCATCATGGTGTATTTTTACTGAAAGGCATTAACCAGTCACATTTTAAGTGATTTTGGGACAGGTTCATAACTAGTCAGAGATACCATAAAAGGTCTGACTTTTGTATGCTAGAAATGGAAAGAAAAGAAAATTATACATACTGTGCCACATTATTATTGACCAAGTGTGTATTGTTCGTTTTCTCTGTGACAAACTCAGCTCCTCTTTTGAGGACTGTGAGCACAGCAGCACTTGTCAGCTGAGCAGTAGAGCTTTCTCAATAATTCAGACAAGACATGTCATTTCTGTACCAGTAGGGTGAATTCTCTTGTGTCAGCAGTTTTTCACTCTTCCTTGTTGGTGGAACTTTTTTGCACCTGAGATAAGGGGAAAATCCATTTCATAAGTACTAAGGGAATTTGATTGATTTAATCTTTTAAGCTGCAACTCTCTAATGTTAGTCCTACTGTTTTGTAACCTTAAGGTTATAAGCAGAATAGAAAAGCCTTTTTATGTTTTTATTTAAAAAGTAATGTAGGTCCATTAGAAAAAATTCTAACTATGCATAATAGAATCTGGGTTGTTATTTTGCAATTCCCATTTCCAAAAGCAGATAGCAAATATATAAGATAGAGGTAATTCAAAGCTCTCGCCCCTCTGTTTTCAAATGTTCTAGCCAGGCAGTGTCTAACAGAAGTATAGTGTGATCCACATTTGTAATTTTTAATATCCTAGTAGTCTCATTTAAAAAGGCAAAAAGAGCTGGGCACAGTGGTCCACATCTATAATCCTAGCTACTCAGAAAGAGTTTGAGATGGGAGGATTTCTTGAGCCCAAGAGTTTGAGGCTGCAGTGAGCTATGATTACACCACTGTACTCCAGCCTGGGTGACAGAGCAGTTATATATTATGCCTAAAATGTTATCAGTATCAATATAAATACTGAGTTTTTGCATTTTTTCATACTAAGTCTTCAAAATACAGTTTATGTTTACAGCACATCCTCGTTTGCTGAATGACCACATGCCAATATGTGTAATTCTAGGATAATAATTACAAAGTAAAATACTTTATAAAAGGGCAGGTGAACTAGATCTTGGTGAAACTACAGGCAGCATATGTGAGATGTGGAAGTTGTTACATGTAAGAAATGCAGTTATTGTCTTAATGTCCAGCATTTTTTAATGTAACTTTCCTGAGAGGATAGTAAAAGTATGATAGTTTGCTATTTTTTTATGTGAAAGAAATTTTAAGTTATAATAGAAATAATTTATTTTGTTATTATCTGAATGTGTTTTGTGTATTTTTTATCTATAAGCTCATTAGTACATAGCTGCAGCCATCCCTTCCTTTGTCCTCTTGACTGTCCATCCATGGGTCATTCATTCCAAACACAAACATGACTGGTTCTACAACACAGGGATGTGGAAACATCAAATAATTACAGAAAAGGTGCATCCTGTTTTGATGAGGATTCTATCTTGTTTTGGAATAAGCTGTGTACATGGCAGGTGTTCAGTTCTGTTCCTGGGTTAAAGAACCTTAGATACCAGAGCTATCTGTTACAACTTAAAGCCTCATTCCTTCGTCATCACCCTTAGGAGCCAGGAGATGAACACACTTCTGTGTTTTGAATAGGAAGATTTCTGTAAAGATTTAAGCTCCAGAATCGATCTTCTCCCATTGTGATTCTCAATTTTAGGTGTCCGCTTCACAGAATTATGGGATACACAGATCACTGCACTGGTGAAGCATTATCTCTGGGTGTGTGCGTGATGTTTCTGGAAAAGACTGGCATTTGAAATCAGTGGACTGATTTAAAAAGACCCATCCTTACCCAGTGGGGGCAGCTACCATCCACATGGTTGAGGGCCCAGGTAGAACAAAAGAGCAGAGGAAAGGTACTCTGTCTTCTGGAGCCAGAGTACCTGTCTTCTTGCCCTTGGACATCAGAACTGCAGGCTCTCTGGGCTTCAGACTCCACGACTTGCACCAATGGTCTTTCTAGGTGCCCAGGCTGTTGGACTTGGATGCAGCTATGCCTTTGGCTTCCATTTCTCCATCTTGCCGATTGCACATCATGGGACTCCTCAGCCTCCAAGTTGTGTCAGCCAATTCCCATAATAAATCGCTTTTCATACATTTAGCTGCCTATTTACCTATCTATCTTATTGGTCTGTTTCTCTGGATAACCCTGACTAATACACATTTTTGTTGCCAGGAGTGATTCTAAAAGAACAACATTCTTAGTATAAATTTCTTGAATTTGTTTTGGGGTTGCTAGAATTTCTAATCTGATTGGACTTAAAATGCTAAGGCCTCTATTTCTGATCATACAGAGAGCACTGATAGTCCTTGGGGTAAACTTCTTATAAAGATACACAAAATATCTGGATTGAATACTTCTGATCAACCACTTGTAAGAGGCATATAACTTAGTGACCCTGTATATGACACTTTCAAACATTGTGCAAAACTGTTTGAAATAAATATGATGAGTTTGTTGCTTTCATCACTTTGCTGGACAAGATGACGAAAGGAAAGGATGAGCTCAAAGATTCGAATTTTCTGACATCAATGATACAAGAGCTTCTAGGTGTGCCCTGAGGTAGAATCTCCTCTAGCCACAGGGCTGCAATTGCTGAAAAACGTAAGACCTCATCATGCAATTGGCTGAATGACAGCAAACTCCCAGCCTCACAGGGTGTCTGCTATTAAAGTAAGAATGTTGAATGATAGCAACAACAACAAAAATACGTAGGTGTTCATTTGACCATAGAAGTGAAAAGTACATACTGAAAACATTAAAATGTTGATAAAAGAAATTAAACAAAAACATAAATGGAAAGATATCCCATGTTCATAAATGGGAAGAATATTGTTAAATGTCCATACGACCCATAGTGATCTACAGGTTCAGTGAAATATCTATTGAAATTCCAATGACATTTTCCACAGAAACAGGAAAAAAGATCCTAAAAGTATGGAACCACGAAAGACCCTAAATGACTGAAGCAGTCTTGAACACAAAGAACAAAGGGCAAGACATCACACTACCTGACATCAAAATATACCACAAGGGTGTAGTCATCAAAACAACATAGCACTGTCATAAAAATAGACATTAACCAATCGGACAGGATATAGTGTCCAGAAATAAACCCAGTACTACAGACAATTGCTCTTCTATAAAGGTGTCAAGAACACACAGTGAGGAAAAACAATCTTCAATAAATGGTGCTGGGGAAACCTAGATACCCATATGCAGAAGAATGAAATTGGATGCTTTTCTCACACCATATGTAAAAATCAACTTGGGTTAATGACTTAAATACAAGACCTGAAACTGTAAGACAACTAAAAGAAAACAGGGGATGGGGAGCAGTGGCATGTGCCTATAATCACAGCTACTTGGAAGGCTTAGGCAGGAGGATCACATGAGTCCAGCAGTTCAAGGCCAGCCTGAGCAACACAGTAAGACCATATCTCTAAAAATTTTTTTTAAATTAAAACAGGAAAACTTCACAACATTGGTCTGGGTGATAATTTTATATATAGATATAATCCCCAAAACACAGACCATAAAAGCAAAAATAGAAAATGGGATTGCATCAAACAAGCTTCATAACAAAGGAAACAACAAATAAGAGACAATTTACTCAGAATGGGAGAAAATATTTGCAAGCCATACGTCCAATGAGACTTTTATATATACAATATATAAGAAACTCAATAGCAAGAAAACAACTTGATTAAACACTGGACAAAAGATCTGAACAGAGACTTCTCAAAAGAAGACATTTGAATGTCCTACAGGTTCATGAAAAGATGCTCACTATCACGAATCAGGGAAATGCAAATTAAAACCACAACTAGAATGACTTACTAAAGAGATGAAAAATAAGTGTTGGCAGGGACATAGAAGAAAGGGAACTCTTGTCTGGATTATAAATCAGTAGAGCCATTACAGAAAATGATGCCTCAAAAAACTAAAAAAAGCTACCAAAGGACCCAGCAACCCCAGTTCTGGGTATATATCATAGGATATATTCAAAGGAATTAAAATCAATATGCAAAGAGAGATCTGCACTCCCACGTTCATCGCGGCATTATTCTCAATAGCCACAACATGGAATCTACCTAAGTGTATGTCAACAAACAAATGGATAAAGAAAATGTCATATACGTACACAACGGGATACTATTCGGCATTTAAAAGGAGGAAAACTCTGACAGTAACATGGATGAACCTGGAAGACATTAAGCTAAGTAAAATAAGCCAGACTCAGAAAGACAAACATTGCATCATCTCAGTTATGAGAGGACCCTGGAATTATCTTTTGGAAGGTGGGCCCCTTGTAATACAGGCTTCCCCTACTAGGGAAGTGTTCTAGGAGCCCATCAGTGTTTATCTGGAAGTTTTGAGAAGGCTGTGTCACTATTTACAGAAGAAGCATCCCGAGTCGTGACAAATAGGTGACTGGTTCTCCTGTCATGACAATGCACCTGCCCACACCACACAGCGTTGAGCAGTTTTTGACCAACAACATGACCCCAAGGCCCCACCCTCCCTATTCACCCCATCTCACCCCAAACGACTTTTTTTGCTTCCCCAGATGAAAAAAGACCTCAAACGGAAACGTTATGCTGTTTTGCTGTTGAGGTAAAACAAAAAACCGCAGAACCACTAAAAGGCATCAAAATTGACGAATTCAAAAACTGCTTTGAGCTGTGGAAAAAGTATCTCGATGGGTGTATTGCGTCCAACGGAGAGCACTTTGAAGGTGACTAAAGTTTGAGCATGCAGGAGTAAATACGCAATTTTTTATAAATAAATCCCAGGGTTTTGGGGGCCTCCTCTCATATATGTCTTAAAAAATCGAATTCAGAAAAGTAGAGAGTAAGAGTGGTGGTTAGCAGTGGCTGGGGGAAGCGGGCATGGGGAGAAGGGAACGAGAATGGGGAAATCATGGTCAAAGGGTACAAAGTTTCAGTTCGGCAGGAGGAACACATTTTTGAGAGCTGTCACGCTGCATGGTGGCTATAGTTGAGAATAATGTATTTTTCAAGATTGCTAAAAGAGTAAATTTCAAAATCTCACCACAAAAAACAGTAAGTGGAATGTTAGGAATACATTCATTAGCTTAATATAATCATTCCGCGTTTATGCATGTATCAAAACACATTGTACCCCATAGATATAATTATTGTCAATTAAAAATAAATAGAGAATGGCTAATCACTGGGTATCCAATATGGAGGACTGCCAGTCACGAGGGCCCATCACAGAAGAGGTTCAGTCACTGAGGCACCCATAATGATGGAGGCTCAGCTGCTGCAGCACTGAACACAGTGTAATGACAGTCACAGTGGCACCCATCACAAAGAAGACTGAGTCACTGCTGCGCCCATTTTGTAGGAGGTCCAGGAACTGGGCCATTCACCGTGGCATGTATCACACAGGAGGGACAAAATAAATAAATAAATAAATAAATGAGGCATTGATCGGGAAGGAATAGGATCCTGTAATTTGAGATGGGACGTGTGGGAAAACCCTGAGGAAGCTGGGGACACTGAGCTTCCAAATTCTGATGATTTTTTTTTTTTTTTTTTTTTTGCCAGCACAAGTGACCCCTCCACCTGTGTGGGAAAGGCCAAATGGAAGCTAGTATAGCTGCTTCTACCGGGGAAAATAGCCAATCAAAAGCAAGGCTGCATTCCTGGAGAGATTAGGGCCCCCATCAAGGACTCGAAAGATGCAGGGATGGTGATTCCCCCACATCCCCATTTAGTTCTCCTATTTGGCCCAAGCAGCAACAGATCTTGAGAATGACAGTGGACTGTCAGAGCTTAGCCAGTGGTGAATCCGTTGCAGCTACTAGACCAGATGTAGTTTCATTGCTTGAGCATATTAAAAACACATCCCCTGGTACCTGGCGTGCAGCTATCGATCTGGCAAATGGCTTTTTCTCTGCACATGCCCATAGATTCAACCAGAAACAGTTTGCTTTCGGCTGGCAAGGCCAGCAAGGCATACTCATTGTCCTGCCTCAGGGGTATAGCCACCCCCCAGCCCTAAGTCACAGTGTAGCTGGCAGGGATCTTGGTTGCCTCTCCCTTCCACAAGGTATCACACTGGCCCGCTGCATTGATGACATGTTGATTGAACTCATGAACAAGAAATAGCAACTAGTCTAGATTTACTGTTAAGACATTTGCATGGTGGCGTGTAAGAAATAAATCCAGCTAAAATTCAGGGGCCTTCTACCTCATGGAAATTTCTAAGGGCCTAGCGGTGTGGGCGTATTGAGATACCCCTTCTAAGGTGACAAGTATGCTGCTGCTTCTAGCACCTCCTACAACCAAGAAGAAGGCCCAGTGCCTCGTGGGCGTGGGAGGCAAGCATGTTCTTCATTTGGGTCTGTTACTCCAGCTCACTCGCCAAGTGACCCAGAAAGCTGCTACAGAATAAAAGGCCCCACAAGAGATTCAGGACGCTGTGCAAGTTGCTCTGCTCCTTGGGCCATGCGATCCAGCAGATTCGTTGGTGCTTGAAGGATCCCTGAAAGACAGGGGGACCGTTTGGAGCCTTTGGAAGGACCCTACAGGTGACTTGCAGCTCAGGCCTTTAGGATTTTGGAGCTAGACCCTGCCGTCATCTGCAGATAACTGTGTTCCTTTGGAGAGACAGCTCTTAGCCTGCTACTGGGCTTCGTAGAAATTGAACCTTGACTATCAGCCACCGAGTTCCCAGGCGACCTAAGTTGCCTCTCACGAGCTGCTTGTGGCCTGACTCATCACGCTATTTGGCATGCACAGCAGCCCTCCATCATGCCTGAGCAGGTCCCGAAGACACAGTTACAAATGCCCATGGTTTCTACTCTAATACACTGCCTTCTTTCTCCCGGCCTTCCCTATGGCCTCATGGGGTAAGCCCTACAATCTGTTGACAGAGGAAGAGATACTCAGACATGACTTCAGATGGTTCTGCGCAATGTGCAGTCACCACCCTTAAGTGGACAGCTACAGCACTCCAGCCCCTTTCTGACACGTTCTTGGAGGACAGCAGTGAAGGGAAGTCTTCCCAGTGGGCAGAACTTCTGGTAACGCACCCGTTGTATACTTTGCTTGGAAGGAGAAATGGCCAGACGTGGCCATTTCCTCCCACTTTGGGTTCCTCGTGCCTTTAAGTCGACAGACCAAGAAGGGAGTTACAGTGTTAGCTGGGGTGACTGATCGAGATTACCAAGGGGAAATTGGACCACTGAGGAGGCAAGGAAGAGTGTCTGGAATACAGGGGATCTCTTAGAGCATCTCTTAGTACTGCCTTGCTTTCTGATGAAGGTCAGAGGGAAACTACAACAACTGAATCCAGGTAGGACTCCAAATGGCCTTCAGGAATGAAGCTTTGGGCTACCCTGCCAGGAAAAGAACCACTGCCAGCTGAGGCGCTTTGCTGAAGGCACAGGGATACAGAATAAGTAGTAGAAGAAAGTAGTCACCAACACTAGCTTCAACCATGCTACTAACTCTTATAGAAATGAGAACCGTAATTATCATGAGGATCCCCCTTCCTTTGGTCAAGAATACATCTGTGTGTATTTATACATGTATTAAACAAAAAACTTGTCTTGTGTTTTTTTTGGTAGAGTTAAGGTCTTGCTGTGTTTCCTAGGCTGGAATGTAGTGGCATGATCATAGCTCACTGGGCCTTGAATTCCTGGGCTTAAGCAATCCTTCTGCCTCCGCCTCTCGAGTAACTGGGATTACAGGCATGCACCACCATGCCTGACTTTTTGGGGATTTTGTGGTATTTTTTGTAGAGATTGGAGTCTCGCTGTGTTGCCCAGGCTGGTCTTGAGCTCCTGGGCTCAAGAGATCCTCCTGCATTGGCCTCCCATGACGCTGGGATTATGGGCATGAGCCACCATGCCTGGGCCGTATAGTCAATAAATATTTTTGCTTTCTTTCCTTTAGTCCTTATCATGTAACATAAGATTTTTTGGCTTTATAGCCATACTTAAATAGTGTTAATTTTACATATGAGTATTTAAGTTACAGGATATCAGGAGAAGAGTAAACATCACCCAAGAAATTCACCTCTTCTTCTGAGGAAGAGATTAATGCATTCCTGTTTGCAAGCAAGACAGTCGTATCACATTATGCAGAATGTATTTAGAGCTTCATTTGGAGCTTCAGTATGGTTTAAGGCAGTGCAAATAGGTGCCATGTTGATAAAAGATACACTTGTGATGGTTAATTTTAGGTTAAGGGATTCTCAGACCGCTGGTAACGCATTATTTCTGGGCAAGTCTGTGAGGTGGTTTCTGAAAGAGATCGACATTCGAATCAGTGGGCTGCTTAAGGAAGATGTGCCCTCACTCAGTGTGGGCAGGCCCCACCCAAATGGCTGAGGGCAGAGGAAAGGCGAGTTTACTGTCTGTTCTGGAGCAAGAACACCTATCTTCTCCTGTCCTAGGCCATCAGAACTGCAGGTCCTAGGGCTTTCAAACTTCAGGACCTGTGCCCGTGGTCCCCAGGCTTTCAGACTTCGGCCAGAGACTGAGACGGACACCATCAGCTCCCCTAGTTTCTCAGGATGTTGGGCTTGGACTGAGCTAGGCCTCCGGCTTCTCCAGTTCTGCAGCTTGCAGACAGCATATCAAGGGAGTTCTCAATCTTTATCACTGGTGGCTTTGAAAGAAGAGAAGGAGGCCTGAGCCAGCACACTCAGTCCCCTCGCCATGTGCTGCCGACACCACTCCAGGAGCCTGCACGGAGGACCCCACCCGCGAGAAGGCTCTCACAGGACGCGGCTCTACAGCCTTGGACTCCAACCTCCATAACTGGAATACGTGGTTGTCTTCTCTCTGTAAATTACCCAGTTTCAGTTTTTCTGTTAGAAGCCACAGAAAATGAACTCATCCATTACTCAACACCAAGGGTGTGAGGATAGCTACTCCCCTGTTCCAACCCATCCCTACGAAGGGCGCTAATTGGGTTAAAGAGTTACAGGCACATCGATCAACATAAATATTTTTACTCTTAAAAAGAAACACGTTTTGTGGTTACATGGCTATTCAATAGCCAACCTGCGTTGATGAGCTCCTTAGCAACGAATAGTAGACACAGTGAAGTTTGGAAATGTCCTGATTCTTCCAGGTTCCTGATAATTCTGTTTTCGTATGTGTACCCATTTCCTTCCCCTTCCATCTCCATAGAAGAGTCTTTCATCAAAACCCTGTGTGTGGCTTAGCACCTGTCCAGTTTGATAAGAAATTGGGTCCTAGCCCTAATGAACCCATGGCCTCCCCTCTGATCTAAACCATAGTAGGTCCATTGTTCTCTTTCCGCGTTTTCTAAAACTTCCATCATAACCCCCTAAACAGTATATACAGGAGGGATCACTCTTCTTCCCCACCTACACAAGCAAGGGGACAGGCAGTCACAGGACACTGCCAGGGGAGGGGGAAGGGGGACACGTAACAGCACAGTGAATACCTGGTCCTAAACCAGGGGAAGTAAAGACCAGTTGGAGGCCCAATCTTGACTTATATCCATCTTTTTTTTTTTTTTTTCGAGTCAGGAGTCTCACTTTGTTGCCCAGGCTGGAGTCCAGTGGCACGCTCACAGCCACCGCAGCCTGGACCTGCTGGGCTGAGGCGATCCTTCCACTTCAGCCCTCCAAGTAGCTGGAACCACAGGCATGTGCCACCATGCCCAGCTAATTTTTTGATTTTATTGTATAGACAAGATTGTGCCATGTTGCTCAGGCCAGTCTCAAACCCCTGGGCTCAGGCAATCCTCTCGCCTCTGCCTCCCAAAGTACTGGGATTACAGGTGTGAGCCACCATGAACTATACCCCACTTTTTAATAATAAAATGAAGTTAGTAAAAAAAAAAGTAAAACAGATAATAATAATAAGCAAGATAAGCAAGTGGTGAATAGTTTTTTGCTGTATGTAGGCACTCTTACCAGCATTCCCTATTTTATAACTTATCCCAGAAGATATATGCATTTTAAAAAAAGCTAAGCAGCCAGGCGTGGTGGCTTACACCTGTAATCCTAGCACTTTGGGAGGCAGAGGCAAGAGGCTTGCCTGAGCTCAGGGTTCGAGACTAGTCTGAGCAACATGGTGAGACCTCATCTCTTCAATAAGTCAAAAAATTAGCCAGGCGTGGTGGCACGCACTTGTAGTTCCAGCTACTTAGAAGGCTGAGGTGGAAAGGATCGCCTGAGCCCAGCAGATGGAGGCTGCAGTGACTGTGAGCATGCCACTGCACTCTAGCGTGGGCAACAGAGTGAGACTCCAACTCAAAAAAAAAAAAAAAAAAAAAACTAAGTGAGAATAGGCCTATTTTAAAGAGAAAATGCTGAGGGTTGGGGAAATAATTTGGAATTCAGCATTTTCATACTCAGCTTCTTTTTTTTTTTTTTTTTCAGTCAGAGTCTCACTCTGTCACCCAGGCTGGCATGCTCACAGCCACTGCAACTTCAACCTGCTGGACTCAGGCCATCTTTCCGCTTGAGGTCGAGGCTGTGGTGGCCAGTAGCGTGCCACTGCACTCCAGCCTGGGCAACAAAGTGAGACTTCAACTCAAAAAATTAAAAATTAAAAAATAAAAATAAAAAGTAGTGTGGAGACAAGGTCTCACCAAGTTGCCCAGGCTGATCTCTAATCTCCTGACTCATGCAGTTCCTCTCGCTCTGCCTTCTAAACTGCTGGGATTACAGGTGTGAGCCACTGTGCCCGGCCATATTTATTCATATCAAACATGTTTGCCTTCATATAGCGTAGTTAGAAATACTTTTTAAAGTTTTTAAAAATACATTAAACATTTGAGTTATTTAAGTGTTGGTATCTGTTGATTGTCTCTTAAGATTTGGTCATATTTTCTGTTTTTTTTAAATGACAAATAATTTTGTGGTATATCTTAAGTGTTCCAAGTATTGTATTGTGTAGACTCTGTTATAATCCTCTGGAACATTGAGGGGTTTTGTTTTTTGTTTTGTCAGGCAAGCAGTTGCTTAGGTTCAGATTCCAAGTTCTGTTTTGTCTTCCGTGGGCAGTGGTTTTAATCTCAGTTTAGTTTTCAAAGCCTTTTCTTTTTTGGTTCTGTCCCATGTAGGCACCACTTAAGACCTAGTCTGAGAATTTGGCAATGACCTAAATATCAGTTCAATTCTCAGAAGTCTTTGAGAATTACTATGCTGTTTGGGTCTGTTAGCTACACATGTGCTACTCAGGGTCAAGCCTGAGACTTGCACACATTCGTTGGCAGAATTAGGGAATCTCCTTCTCCAGTTTTTTCTCTGGGGTTTCCTCCATATTCTTCAATCTACAAGCCCCCTTTTCTCAATTCCTTCATCCAGAAAGATGGAATTTCTTTTAGAGTTGTGCTGTTGCTCCTGTAGTGCAACTCCTTGCCTGGGGCTTGTTCTTAGCAAATCTGCAAAACAAAAAAGGGAGAAAAGCAGGGATTTATTTATATACACTTAACTCTTCAACTCACATGACCCCTTTGTCTGGTTCATCTGGTCATAAAGATGAGATTTCTATCAGAGGTTTAGTTGTCTATACCACCACATAAGTCTGTTGACTGGGGGCCCTGTTTCAGGGCAAAACTATTACAGAAAAGCGAAAGAAATAGAGAGACATACTGCCTTTTACAATTTGTCTGAATTTGTTTACTTTTCAGATTCCTCAGGTAGTTTTTATATTTTATCTATAGGCTTTAGTTGTATTTAGAGGGGGAAAGGGGCTCTAGTGAGTTTACCACATGTATTAACTGTTGCCGTGTAAGAAATTGCTCTAAAACTTAGCAGCTCCAACAATAAACGTTATCATACACAGAGTTTAAGGGCTGGGAATCCAGGAGCAACTTACCTGGGTATTATGGTCCAAGGTCTCTCATATGATTGCAGTAAAGATTTCAGCCAGGGCTGTAGTCATCTGAAGGCTGGGGAGGACCCACTTGTGAGCTCACTCACATGGCTATTGAGAGGAACCTTCAGATCATTGCCACATAGGCCTTTCTATAGACTACTCAGTATCTGCCAACCTATTTCTCCCAGACTGAGTGATCAGAGAGAAAGACATAGCAAGGGCATGCACAGGACCACCCAAGATAGAAGCCACAGGCTTTTATAACCTAGTCTCAGAAGTGACATACTATCATTTCTGTGTGCTGTTGGTCGCACACTTATTCCAGTACAATGTGGGATGCTACTATACAAAGATGTGGATACCTGGAGGTCATTGTTGATCATCTTGGAGCTAACTACCACACTCTGTCTTGGCTGTAACTTGACCTCTTTGTGTTTCTCAGTTTTACACAAAAGCAAGAGAAAATGTAGTGTGATATGTTAGAGCACCAAACAGTTATTCATTAAATTAGTGAGCATAAAATGCATATCATAGGAAGATGGGTTGTGGTAGGAGATGAGGCTGGATGGGAAAATTTAGGTGGTTACTATGAGCCGTGTATGTATTCAAGGGGATTTTAGACTTTAGTCAATGGAAAGTCAGTGAAGAACTGTGAGCATCAAGTATAGTTTTCAGGTTTCCTAGTAGCAGTATGAAGAATATACTGCAAGATTTAGCAGAAGATAGTGAGACAGAGTTCAGTTTAGGCAGAAAAAAATGATTTAGGGATATGGCAGTGGGGGTGTACATAAATGAGAGACAGTGGGGGTAGAAAAAATAGGAATTGGCTAGTTGTGGAACGTGTGGGTGATAAGAGAAGTAGGACTCTGAGATGATGCCTAGATTTCTGGTTTGGGTAATGGAAGAAATGATACAGGGCAATGATCATCTAACTGTGGCCCATGGGCCAAATCTAGCCTAACATCTATTTTTATAAGTAAAGCTTTATTGGAACAATCACATTTTTTTTTCACATTTGTCTATGACTAGGAGAGTTGAGTTGTTGTGACAAAGAGCATATGGCCCTTATTCACCTTCTGACTCTCCCCTGATTTGTCAAACTAGGAAACTCCATCTCTTTTCAGAATCAGTTTAGAGGTTACAATCTCCGGTTTATTCCTGCAGACTTAGGGATTTCTTCCTAGCGTTCCTACAGTTTTATGTGTGTGTGTGTGTGTGTGTGTGTGTGTGTGTGTGTGTGTTTTGAAGAGACAAAGTGTCACTCTGTCACCCAGGCTGGAATGCAGTGGTACAATCATAGCTCATTGCAACCTCAAACTCCTGGGCTCAAGTGATCCGCCACTTCGACCTCCCAAGTAGCTGGAACTACAGTCATGCCACCCACCTGACTGTTTTATTTTTTCTGTAGAGGTGGGGGTCTCACTTTGTTGTCCAGGCTGTTCTCAAACTCCTGGCCTCAAATGATCTTCCTATTTTGGCCTCCCAAAGTGCTGTGATTACAGGCATGAACCACCACATTCAGCATATACATAGCTTCATTACAGCAGTTACTATTTTGCATTCTAGTGGTTATGCATGTGCATTTCCCATGGAACTCTTAAGCTTCTTGAGAGCAGAGACATGGTTTTTTCTTTTTTTTTTTTTGAGTTGGAGTCTCACTCTGTCGCCCAGACTGGAGTGCAGTGGCCGCTTCCAGCCACTGCAACCTTGACCTGCTGGGCTCCGGCGATCCTTCCACCTCAGCCTTCCAAGTCAGCTGGAACTACAGGCACACACTACCACGCCCGGCTAATTTTTTATTTGTTGTAGAGATGAGGTCTCACCAAGTTGCCCAGGTGGGTCTCGAACCCAAGGTGCGGAATTACAGGCTGAGCCACCGAGCCCGGCTGGTTTTTTCACCTTTGTATTTACAGGCATAATAGCTGGTATGTATTCATACTGTATAGTAAGGTATCATTGCTTACATATCAAGATATGCTCAAAAGAAATTTTATTGTCAACACAATTTATTAGACTGGGCATGGTGGCTCAGCCTATAATCCCAGCATTTTGGGAGGCCAAGGTGGGTGAATTACCTGAGCCCACAGGTTCGAAACCAGCTGAGGCAATTTGGTAAGACCTCGTTTCTACAATAAATCAAAAATTAGCTGGGCATGGTAGCATGCATCTGTAGTTCTGGCTGCTTTGGAAAGCTGAGACAGAAGGATCGCTGGAGCGCAGCAGGTCGACGCTGGGGTGGTGATGAGTGCCACTGCACTCCAGCCTGGGCAACAGAGTTAGACTCCAACTCAAAAACAAAAAAACAAGTTATTTGGTTTATGGCCAGGTGTGGTGTGGTGACTCATGCCTATAATCCCAGCACTTTGGAAGACTGAAGCAGAAGTATTGCTTGAGCCCAGCCGTTCAAGGCCAGCCTGAACAACATAGCAAGACCTTGTCTTCATTTAAAAGAAATAAAAAATAAGTTTATTAGTTAACTTGAATAATGATGTGAAAATATTAAATCCCTTTTCTTTAACCTTGCTGAGTTAAGGTTATTTGGGAAGGATAGTATAAATAGTGACCAAAAGTAGTGTTTTGGATTATTTAAGGTAGATTTGTTTGTCTCTTATCTTAATGGGTAGCATATTGATAAAGGTTTGGGTTGCACACAGCATTAGCTGACTCTAGTTCACCTGAGCGGAAAAGAAATGTGTTAGAAGAGTGTCAGGGAGCTCATAGAAACAAGAAACGTGGGAATGAGGCGTAGGAATCAGGGGAGGTAGCCAAAATTCTGCCAGTGAGTAATCTACTCATGTATGCCGCTACTAGTACTGTCACCACTGGATACTGACACTTGCCTCTGTACATGTGGACTCGTTCATCCCTGGGCACTTCCAATGAGCTCTTTCCTTTTGGCAGCCACTCTGAATAGTCTCTTCTGATCCTGTTTGCTAGAGCCCCCCAAATAGCAAAGTCGTTTTGATGCTGGTAACCAAAATGGCAAATAGCTATTATATATTTCTTAATTGAGCTAAGGTGCAGTGAAACAGGAAAATAATGATAGAAAATATTAATCAAGTGATTAATAACTAGAAAAGCAGGCTTCCCAACTAGGAAAGTTAGAAAGAATGAACATGTTGATATATTGAATATTCCTATCTGTGATAATGGAATATCTCTTCATTTATTTAGTTGTTCCTTGATTTCTTTCATCAGGGTTTTTATTTTGTTAGATTTATATCGAAGTATTTCATTTTGGGGCATGCTAATATAAATAGTATTGTGTTTTTAATTTCAGATTCCACTTGTTCATTGTATGATTCCCACTTGTATGTTAACAAGCAATTCACTTGTGTGTATTGACCTTGCATCCTGCAGCCTTGCTATAATTACTTACTAGTTCCAGGAAGTTTTTGTTTTTGTTTAGTCAGTATTCTCGGATTTTCTATATAGACGATCTTCTCATCTTCAAACAAAGGCATTTTTTATTTCTTCTTTCCAGCCTTTTTTTTTTTTTTTTTGAGGTGGAGTCTCACTCTGTCACCCAGGCTGGAGTGCAGTGGCGCACATTCACGATTACCCCAGCATTGACCTGCTGGACTCAGGCAATCCTTCCACCTCAGCCTTCCAAGTAGCAGGAACTACAGGCTCAAGCTACCATACCCAGCTAATTTTTTATGTATTGTAGAGACCTGGTCTTACCAAGTTGCCTGGGCTAGTCTCAAACCCGCAGGAAGTCCATTTGCCTCAGCCTCCCAAAGTGCTGGGATTACAGGCTAAGCCACCGAGCCCGATCCTTTCCAGCCTTTTATTTCTTTGTCTTATTGTGTTAGCTAGGACTTTCAGTACAATGTTGAAAAGAGGTGGTGAAAAGGGTCATGACCGGGCACGGCGGATCATGCCTGTAATCCCAGCACTTTGGGAGGCGGAGGTGAGAGAATTGCCTGAGCCCAGGGGTTCCAGACCAGCCTGGGCAATTTGGCGAGACCTTATCTCTACAAAATCAAAAAATTAGCCGAGCATGGTGGTGTGCACCTGTAGTTCCAACTACTTGGAAGGCTGAGGTAGAAGGATCCCAGCCCAGCAGGTCAAGGCTGTAGTGGCCGTGAGCATGCCAGTGCTCTCCAGCCTGGGCAACAGTGAGATTCAAATTTTTTTTTTAAAAAGGGACATCTCATCTTATTCCTGATCTTAGTGGCAAAGCTTCATATTTGTTCGATATAGGCTTTTTGTAGATATTCTTTATCAAGTTGAGGAATTTACCTTCTATTCATAGTTTACTGAGAGTTTTTGTCATTAATGGGTGTTGCAGCCATGTTACTACATTTTTGTGTGGATGTGCTATAGGCTGTTTTATATTTTATAGTAATAATAGACAATCTGATGACAAACTTTTGGCTAATTCTTTGACGTTTTCATGGTTCTTTTCTTTTTTTCTTTTTTTTTTTTTTTTTGAGTTGGAGTCTCACTCTGTCACCCAGGCTGGAGGGCAGTGGCATGCTTTCAGCCACCACAGCCCCAACCTGCTGGGCTCAGGCGATCCTTCCCCCTCAGCCTTTCAAGTAGTTGGAACTACAGGCGTGCATCACCACGCCCGGCTAATTTTTTGATTTATTGTAGAGACGAAGTCTTGTGAAGTTGCCCAAGCTGGTCTCGAACCCCTGAGCTCAGGCAGTTCTCTCATCTCTACCTCCCGAAGTCCTGTAAAGGCATGAGCCTCTGCGCCCAGCTGGTTATTTTCTTAAAATTCAATTAAATGATAGTCATTGAGTGTTTGCTGCCAGATACTCAGTAAAAAATAGAACTTGTAGTCTATGAACATAATAATTATAATGTGGTAAGATAAATTATGACAGAAGTAGATAGATACTCTGTGGGAGCATATAGGCCGATGCGGTGGAGATTGTCTGAGACATCATTCAGAGAAATTAGCCTACAAACTTGTTTTTTAAATTCCTTCAAGTGCAATTGCAAATTTATTTTTTAATTTATTATTATTATTTTTAATAGAGATGAGGTCTCACTATGTTGCCCAGCCTGCTCTCAAACTCGTGGGCTCAAAGAGTTAGTTTATTTATTTATTATTATAAATAAATAAAATAAATTAGCAATTGTAGGCTAGAAACAGTGGCTCATGCCTGTAATCCTAGCATTTTGGGAGGCCAAGGTGAGTGGATTGCCGGAGATTGTGGGTTCGAGACCAGCCCGGGCAACTTGGCGAGACCTCGTCTCTACAATAAATCAATAATTAGCCAGGCATGGTAGCGTGTGCCTGTAGTTCTGGCTGTTTGGAAGGCTGAGATGGAAGGATCACTGGAGCTCAGCAGGTTGATGCCAGGGTGTCTCTGAGCATGCCACTGTACTCCAGCCTGGGCGACAGAGTGAGACTCCAACTCGAAAAAAAAAAAACCAAAAAACCAGAAAGTAAAAAGGTAAGCCACAGATGTGGAGAAAATATTTATTTTACGTACCTGACTAAAGAATTTGTACACAGAATATGTGAAGAACTCCTATAAGTGAATAATAACAACAACAAAATGAAGAAAATACTTGAAGAGACTCTTCACAAAAAAGGCCATTAGACATATGAAAAATTGTTCAGCATAATTAGTCATCAGGGAAATGCAAATTCAAACCACAATGATATGTACTCTACACCCTATAAAAGTAGCTAAAGTGAAAAAGAATATGTCAAAATATTTGCAAGGATGTGGAGCAACAAGTTTTCATATACCGCTGGTAGGATTTTAAATTAAACAACTGCAGTTATACAACCAAGATTGTTCAGTAACATCTTCTAAAACTGAACATTCATCTCCTCCGTGATGTGATACAGCTATTTCACTCCTGAGTATATACCAGACAGACTTGGTCACATGTTCACTAAAAGATGAACTAAAAAATTCATAGCAGCACTATTGCTAGTAGTAGTAAAAAACTGATGACCACCCAAATGCTTATCAACAGTAGAATGGATTGTGTATGGGATTCGTACAATGGAATATTATATATCAATGAGAGTGAGGGATCCACTTCACAAAACAGTTTAGAAGAAACTCACATACATAACATTAAGAACAAAAGCCAGCCGGGCTCGGTGGCTCAGCCTGTAATCCCGCGCTTTGGGAGGCCGAGGTGAGTGGATTGCCTGAGCCCGCCGGTTCGAGACCTGCCTGGGCAACT
>CAUYQG010074663.1:0-29399 GCA_963574415.1 Tarsius wallacei
CAGGGAATTTGAGTTTCTCCTTATCCCTAGTAGGTATACTGACTCCAGGTCCCTCTCAGTCCTTTCCTGTCTGGTATGTTTTTTAGGACTTAACCTGAAATGTAAAAAAAACAAACAATCTAACTCAAACATTTTACAGCATATAAACCATGCTCTTCAATACAAAGAAGGGAGCTGGTGGAAAGGTACCACAGTATATGCTTCTGGTAGGACACTGAAAACCCAAGAGAATCTGTCAAAAACCTCCTTGCACTGATAAAGGACTTTGGCAAAGTCTCAGGGTATAAAATAAATGTGCAAAAGACAGTTGCATTCCTATACACCAACTATAAACAAACAGAAGCCCAAATAAAAAGCACAATCCCATTCGCAATAGCCACACAAAAAATGAAATACCTTGGCATCTTCCTAACCAGAGAAGTCAAAGACCTTTACAATAAAAACTAAAAAACACTGCTCAAAGAAATCAAAGATGACACAAACAAATGGAAAAAATATTCCATGCTCATGGATTGGAAGAATCAACATTGTTAAGATGTCCATCCTACCCAAGGCAATCTATGGATTTAACGCAATACGCTGACCATATGTATGAAAGTATCTGCTACTGTTTTGCTGATACTGGAAGCAGGATGAAGAGCTGTAGGAAAGAGCACAGCATCTGCTGCTGTGACTAGATAGAAGGCCAATATAAAAAAAGACAGGATTTTTATATACCAGAAATAAATCTTTTAAAAAATCCAAAATATGTGCTAGACATGTGAGGAGAATATTGTAAAAATGACAAAAATTCATTGAAAGGCATTATATATGGCTGTGTAAGTGGAGAGATTTCCCACATTATTGAAAACAAGATAATATTTTGCTAATATTATCTTCCAGTTTGTAGTTCTTGTCACTTTCCTTATGATGCTCTTTAGATGTTCTTCATTTCAAAGCAGTGACTTCTGTCAGTCTTTTTTTTTTTTTTGAGTTGGAGTCTCACTCTGTCGCCCAGACTGGAGTGCAGTGGCCGCTCCCGGCCACCGCAGCCTCGACCTGCTGGGCTCCGGCTATCCTTCCGCCTCAGCCATCCGAGTAGCTGGAATTACAGGCGCGCGCTACCACGCCCGGCTAGTTTTTGATTTATTGTAGAGATGAGGTCTCCCCAAGTTGCCCAGGCGGGTCTCGAACCTGCGGGCTCAGGCAATCCGCTCACCTCAGCTTCCCAAGGCGCGGGATTACAGGCTGAGCCACTGAGCCCGGCTGTCAGTCTTTTTTTTATGCTTCGTGATTGTTTTGGTCTTGTTCAAAAAATTATTTTAATGATTATAACTTTATAATTTATCTTGATACCTAGCATAACAAGTCTTCTCAACTATCCTGGAGACTTTCCTCTTCCATGTCAATTTTGCAGTCAGCTTGTGAGTTCCTCAGCAAACAGGTTGAGATTTTAATTGATATTTTATTACTCGGTAAATTAATTTGGGTAGAATTGACATCTTCAGTATGTTTAATTTTTCTATCCATGTACACAGTGTAGATCTCATTTATTCAGCCCGATTTAATGTTTTAAAGAAAGTTTTAATGTTTTTAAGTTGGGTGTTAAGTTTGTGGGTGCTCATTTTTTGTTTCTAGCTTTATAACTTAAATATATGCATCATATATCAAATATAACATGGCCTTTAAAAAATGTAGAAATATACCTTAAATGAAATGCAGTCATTTAAACTGATAGACTAGTTATTGATATGGAAAGATACATAGCATATTAATAAGTGAGAAAAACCTTTTCATAATAGCATATGTTTTATGTAAATGCCATTCATAAAAACATAAGTAAAATTATGGGTGTGAAAAAAGACACATTTGGAAGGTTGTTTAAAATGCAAAGTCAGATACAAGATGCATTCCAGATGGAGAAACACTTCTGGAATGATGGAGTAAGGACCTTTGAAAATTCACTATGCCAGACTGGGTGCAATGGTTGATACCCTTGATTCCAGCACTTTGGGAGGCCAAGGCAGGAGGATTGCTTGAGCCCAGAGTTCAAGACCAGTCTGGGCAACATATAAAGACCTCATCTCTACAATTTTTTTTTAATTAGCTGGGTGTGATGGTGATACCTGTAGTTCTAGCTATTTAGGAGGCTGAGGGAGAAGAATCACCTGAGCCCAGGAGGGTGAGGCTATAGTGAGCCATGGTGGTGTCATTGCACTCTAACCTGGTCAACAGAGTGAGACTCTGACTCAAAAGAAAAGGGAAAAAAGAAAAAAAGAAAAGAAAAAAATTCACTACTCTAGAAAAGCAACAAGAACACTGGCAAAAATTTTCAAAATAAAAAATTTCAGTACTCTGAAAATTAAAAATGCTAACATTCCAAGGAATATGTATTCAATAAAATCAGCTGGAATTTGTAAGCTTTATGGTATTTGAAGTTGCTTTAATATTAACTTCTACTGTCTAGAAATGCAGTAGCCTTGAAAACCAACACCTCACTACTATAGTAGTGAGAGAGGATGTAACTAGAGAAAGCTAGGCAGACAGACAGGCTGGTCCCCTGGTAACAATGCAGCAAATTTCCCACAGGCCTCTTGGGCTGATACACTTACATTAATATACAAGCCACTGAAGTACTCACTGCAGGGATAGAAAAACAACCAATCACCTCACTGTCAAGTGGCAACCAATCAGCTTACCATTAGGTCCCTACCTCCTGATGATTGGTCCTTAGTGCTGACCAATCAGCACAGCTAGTGCCGACCAATCTGCTCATAGCTAGTGCTAGCCAATCAGCTTGGTCCTAGGGTTATGTAAGCACCAGATTTCAGCTCCAGATTGGCAAGTCCCTCAGATCCCTTCCCACTGTGAGAGCTTTTCTGTCCTTTCAGTAAGTCTTGCTTTCGCAACTTTCTGGCTGTCTGTGTCCCTCATTCCTCCTGGGCATGAGACAGGCATGAGACAAGAACCCCTGACCTGAAGAGCTGTGCATCCTGGAGCCAGCTGAGCCAGGAGAGTTGCAGGCAGAAGGCAAGAATCAGAAGCTGAGACACTTCTGGGGACTGCAACACTCTCAGGGCTTGACTTGCCAGTTCATTAGAACCAACACTCCTGGGGCTAGGCTTGCAAACCCATTGAGCTGACCCATTGAGCTGACACTCTTGAAGCCCAGGCTGACCTGAAAAATCTGTATCAGTTGTTATAATGACCAGCAAACTAGCAGCTAATAAAGGTGGTAAAATGGGTTTAGAGCTTTCTAAAAGTAGTATTAATATAATATATGGGACCACCGTCATATATGCTGTTCATTATTGACCAACATAGTCAAATTGTTATGCAGTACATAATTGTAGTTTAAAAATCACTAAATAAACAACAATAAGAACATCTGGGTGGAGGAGATTATATTTCCAGAGATGCCATATTATTACATTCTTTAAAATGTTCAGTTTTTAATGAAATTAAGAGTCATGCAAAGAAAAAAGAAAGTATGGTCTATACAGAGAAAAAAAAA
This sequence comes from Tarsius wallacei, assembly GCA_963574415.1. Lineage (NCBI taxonomy): Eukaryota > Metazoa > Chordata > Mammalia > Primates > Tarsiidae > Tarsius > Tarsius wallacei. The sequence goes on from CAUYQG010074663.1 coordinate 3,494, forward strand.
ATATGTTAATAGAAATTGTCCCTGAGAAAGCCAGACATTGGCCTTACTATAAAGACATCAAGCCAGCTATTTAAATATATTCAAAGTGCTAAATAAGCCATGTCTAAAAAACTAAAGGAAAGTATAAGAACAATGTTTTGCCAAATAGAGAACATTAATAGATGTAGAAATTATCAAAAGGAACCAAGTAGAAATTCTGGAGTTGAAAAGTATAACTAAAATGTAGAATTCACTAGAAGGACTCAGCATCAGATTTAAGAATGCAAAAGAAAAAAATTAGAGAATTTGAAGACAGATTGATAGAGTTTATACAACCTGAGGAACAAAAAAGGAAAAAAGAGTGAAGATAAATGAACAGAGCTTCAGAGGTCTATGTGACACCAAGAATATCAACATAAGCATAATCAAACCCCCAAAAAGAGCAGAAAGAAGAAAAAAAGCAGGGAAAAAATGTGAGGAAATAATGACTAAAAACTTTCCAAATTTAATGAAAATATTAATCAATGCATCTGAGAAACTCACAAAAGACCAAGCAGGACATATACAAAGTGATCTATACCTAGACACATCATAGTCAAATTATTGAAAGCCAAAAATAGAGAGAATCTCGAAAGCAGCAAGAACAAAGTGACGCATCATGTGAACAGGATTCTTGATAACATCAATAGCTTACTTTTCTAATCAGAAGCCAAGGAAAAGCAATGAAATGATGTATTTAAGGTGCTAAAATGAAAGACTGTCAATCATGATTTCTATATCCAGCAAAACTATGATTTAAAAATGAAAAAAGGCTGGATGTGGTGGCTCATACCTATAATTCCAGCACTTTGGGAGGTGGAGGTGAGAGGATTGCCTAAGTCCAGGGATTTGAGACCAGCCTGGACAACTTGGCAAGACCTCGTCTCTACAGTAAATCAAAAAATTAACTGGGTGTGTTGGCACATGTCTGTAGTTCCAGCTACTTGGAAGGCTGAGGCTGAAGGATTGCCTGAGCCTAGCAGGTTGAGACTGCAGTGGCCATGAGCATGCCATTGCACTCCAGCCCAGGCGACAGAATGAGACTCTAACTCAAAAAAAAAAAGACCTTTTCAGTTAAATGAAAACTGAGAGAATTTGTTGCTAACATACACGACCTACAGGAAATGATAAAAAAAGGTATATTAGGCTGAAAAAAAGGACAACCCATGGTAACATAAATCCACAAGAAGATTTAAAGAGTAAAGGTAAAGTTAACTCTATATGTAAAGACAGGATAGTGCGAATTTTGTTTGTAATTATTTTCTCTCTGCTGTCCAACTTGAAAGAGAACTGTATAAGACAAAAATTACAAGCCTGTGTGGAGGGCTTATAAAACATATAAAGATCTTATTTGTATGAAAACAGCATAAAGGAAGTAAGGTCAAAGCTCTGTTGGAACAAAGTTTTTGAATACTATTGAAATTAAATTGTTCTTATATGCACTAGAAGGTTTTAAGTTAAAATGTTATTTTTAAAACACTGTGGCAATTACTGAGAAAATAACCCTCAGGATACATAGCAAAGAAACAACAAGGGAATTTCAGTGGTATACTAAAAAATATCTATTAAACACAATAGAAGCATAATGGAGGAAGAGAGGAAGGAAAAATACAAAAGACACATAGAAAACAAATTTTAAGATGACAAACAAGAATCTTGCCTTGTCTGTATTATATTAAATTGAAATGTACTAAACACTCCGATCAAAAGTCAGAGATTGGCAGAATACATACAAAATACAACACAACTGTATTTTTTCTAGTAGAGGCATACTTTATTTATTTTACTTATTTTTATTTTTAAGACGGGCTCTTGTTATATTGCCCAGCCTGGTTTCAAACTCCTGGGCTTAGCCTCCTGAGTACCTGGGATTACAGGTACGTACGACCATGCCTAGTTTAGAGGCATGCTTTCAATATAAAGATCAAATATGTTGAAAGCAAGTGGGTAGAAAAAAAAAAACATGCAAATACCCTAAAGAGAACTAAAATGGTTATGCTAATATCAGACAAAATAGGCTTGAACAGTGACAAAGAAATGTGACTAGAGAAAAAGAAGGATATTTCATAATAATAAGAGGGCTAATCCATCCCAAAACTAGTGGAATGCGGGAAAAACTGTATGTAGAAAGAAAATTTATAGTTATAATTACAAATTTATAGCTGAAAACTAATATACGAGTTAGTAAGATTGCAAGGGACAATATCTATACAACAAAATCAATTGTATTTCTATACACTAGCAATGAATACTTTAAAATGAAATTAAGATATTAAGAAAATAACTTTATTTAGAATCAAAAAGAATAGACAATTTAGGAATAAATTTATCAGAAAAGCGTAAGAAGTATACACTGAAAATTATAAAATATCATAAGAGTTATTGATGAAAATGTGGAGAAATTAGAGCCTGCATATATTACCGATGGAAATGTTGTAGCTACTTTGGAAAACGATTTGAAGTGTCTCAAAAAGTTAAACATAGAGTTACCATGTGACCCAGCAATCCCACTTCTAAATATACATTCAAGAGCACTGAAGACATATGGCCATACAAAGACTTGTACACAAATTTTCATAACTGCATTATTCATAATAGTATAAAAGTGAATATAACCCAAATGAATGGATGAACAAAATGTAGTATTGCCACACAACAGGATATTATTTAGCCATAAAATGAAATGAAGTACTAATACAACCTACACTTGGATGAATCGTGAAAACATTAGGCTTAGTCAAATAAGCCAGCAACAAAAGGTCCCATACAGTATAATTCTATTTATACGAAACGTTCAGAATATGCAAATCCTTGGAGACTAAGTAGATTAGTAGTTGTCATGAACAGGAGAGAGAGGAGAACAGGAAATGACTGCTGATGAGGATACGGTTTCTTTTGCAGGGGATGAACGTTTTCTCAAATTAGATTGTGGTGATGGTTGCATGACTCTTTGAATATACTAAAAAATCGCTGAATTTTACACATTAAAAGATTGAATTTTAAGTTATGTAAATGTTGCATCAATAAAGCTGGCTTTTTAAAAAAGATGCATTCTAAGTTTCTTTTTAGGTCTGATGCTTTGTTTTAAGGCACATTGCTCAGGCAAAACAGGTAGCCACAGCAATTCTAGATAATCTCATGACCATGCCTAAAAGTAAGCATTACATGTTTTTCTTAGTGCCTTAGTTTATTTAGTGTTGCTAAAAAGAAATACCTGAGGCTGGGCAATTTATAAAGAAAAGAGGTCCATTTGGCTCACATTTTCGTAAGCTGTACAAAAAGTATGGCGCCAGTGTCGGCTTGGCTTCTGGAGAAAGCCACGGATTGCTTCCACTCATGGTAGAAAGCAAAAAAGAGGCAGTGTGTGTAGAGATCACATGGCAAGAGGAAGCAAGAGAGACAGGGAAGAGGTACCAGGTTACTTTTAACAACCAGCTTTCATGCGGACTGATAGAGTGAGAATTCACTCATTACTGCCTAGAGGCACCAAGCCTTCTTGAGGCATCTGCCCCAATTACTCAAACATCTCCCATTGGGCCCCACTTCCAGCATTGGGGATAACATTTCAACATGAGATTGGGAGGGAACAAACATCCAAGCTATAGCAGTGCCAAACGTACAAACAGAGATTTGTTTTTCCAGATATTTTACCTGTATAAAAACTGCCTAAGCGTGGCTCAGTTGGAAGGCTCTGGTTGCCAAGCCTGACCAAAAGAGTGATGGCAGTTGATGGACATGACCCATTTCAAGGCTCTGGGATTGGGAGATCACCTTTGCCTGCTAGAATAGGAGGTGCTATCTAGTTTTAAAAATGCACAGATACAGCATTTCTCATTATGCTGATGTTTGCATCCTGCTCGACAGGGCAGTTTTCCGTGGTTGTTTCTGGCTCCTCTGAACTCTTGGCAATCAGAAGATGGAACATCTCTTGAGGGAGAGAGGTACCATACTGGAGCATCAGAAACATAGATGATGCAAAATGGAAATGTGAACATTTTAAAAATGATGATTTATTGTATTTAAAAATTATTATGTTGAAAATAATATATGTACTTTGTAAAATACTCCACAAGTACAAAATAGGAATTTTCTTTTATCTCTAAGCGCTAAGTCATACTCCCAAGAGGTAACTATAGTCAAGGAGTTGCTGTGATATTCTGCTACCCATTTGCCTATTTGCACTCAGGTTCAGTCTCTATTTTTTCTTTTCTCTGTACTGTGTTGCAGGGAATTCCTCTTCCATTCTCAGGTTTATCCTCTGATTTCCAGGTAGCTTCAGCCATTGGTGGGAGACTGTAGGGTGGGAAGAGGGGGAAACTCATTTCGGCTTTGGGTGGCATACCTAAGGCAAATGCACTTCTTTTCGGGAGGTCCGTTGTGCTTCCAGTTTCCTTTGGGTGACCTCAGTACCCAGGTTGTGAAGACACTGCCCCCTCCCTTTGTTTCTTTAGCCTAGGGATTGTTGTGACTGGCTGCTTTTGCTAAACCCCGTATTCTTACCTACTTTGTTTAGCCTCACAGCTTTTTCACTGTCTGTTGAACAATTGTGTCAAGTTCCTCTATTTGGAATCTCTAAGGTAGTTTGTTTTCAACCTGGATACTGATGCAGTGTTCGTCCAGAAAATTTCCCTGAATAAATTTCATCTGCATAAATATCCTTTTAAAATACGCAAATGAGATAATAGTATTTATTTATTTATTCATTCATTTATTTATTTATTTAGAGTCAGGGTCTCACTCTGTTGCCCAGGTTGGAGTGCAGCAGCACTATCACGGCTCACTGCAGCCTCAACGTCTTTGGCTCAGAATTTCTTTCTGCTTCAGCCTCCCAATAGCTGGGACTGCAGGCGTGCACCACCATGACTGGCTAATTTTTTTTACATTTTTTGTAGAGACAGGGGTCTTGCTATGTTGCCCAGGCTCGTCTACTCCTGGGCTCAAGTGATTCTCCTGTCTTAGCCTCCCAAAGTGCTGGGATTACAGGCATGAGCCACCACACTGGGCTGATAATAGCATTTATGTGTTACCTTTGTATTGAACAATAGATCTTAAAACAGAAAAACAAAACAAAACAAATAAGCCAATAGATCTTGGAGATTTTTTCCCATGAGCCAGTCAAACAGACTGATGCCTGTCTTTTAAATAGCTGCTTATTATTTCATTGTAGGGATATACCATAGTATACTTAGCTAGGGCCTTATTGGTGGAACTTTTAAGTCACTTCCAGTTTTATGTTATTACAAACACATGCATATATACATTGTTGTATATATGGAAGAATTTGAATTTTAAGAGGAATTGCCAAATTGGTTTCCCAAGAGATTATCCCAGCAATTCTTGGTGCTCCCAGCAACACTGTATAGATTATTTGTTTATTCATATGACATACTATATATCATCAAACTTTTCCTCCTTTTTAGTTTGTTAGAGAAAAAAACCCAACATCTTATTGCTTTAAATGTAGTTTTCAAATTATGGATAATATTAAGGGGGCCCTTGTCCTTTTTAATGTACAGAGGTCCTGGAACATGACTTGGAAGTCACAAGCTGAACAAAGCACAAAACTTTCACATCTGCATAAGAATGAAAGGCCAAAGGCAGGGCCTGTGTAAGTTATGGAGATATTCTTTCTTCCATATTGGCCGGTAATGGTGGATTCTGGGAACAAATGGTTATCTTATGAAGTTGTATCATGTGTGTGTGTGCATGTGTGCTGGCAGGCTTCTGCTGCACTCAATGGAATTTTTACTCCCTAGAACACTAGGTACAGCCCTCATTTGGTTCCTCACATCGACTTTGAAGGTCCGAGTCCACCCTACACCTTCGTGCTTAAGCTCTCCTGCTGAGTCAGTGTTAAGTAGCTTAGAATACAGGAAGAATTTAACTGCTGAAGATTAACTTGTAGAATGGGAACAGGCTGCAAGTGAGACCACGGTTTGGGGGACCCAGTCAGTGGCATTTTATACTTGGGCATGATGGTCACACATTGAAGGCTAGAAGAATACATTATTTACTCAAAAGAGGGCAAATGCGCCGGGAAAGGAAACCAAGACTTGGACTGGATTGGTGGCCCGGGAACTTCAGAAAATGACCAGGAATGAAGTGGACAATAAAATATGGAGTAAGAGGAGCTTGGTGTTCAGGGGAAGAGATTAGAGGGGACAACCCAGAAGTGGATGTTGGGGAGCACATCTATGCAGTCATGACATCCATGTGGCCCTTTTCATGGGTAGCACTCCCCCCAACATAGTTTGGCCAGGAGATAGAGAGGGTTAGAACACAATCAGAAAAAGAAAATGGCCGATAATCTTCTAGTGGTCATATTTACCCAGTTTAGGGATTTACTCTTGTTCCTGCCACATACCCTTCAAAAGGTAGAGATTTCCTGTTTTTCCATTTCAAAGCTCTCTTTAAATATCTCCGTGGAGAGCTCATTCTTTGACTACTTCATGGTCTTCTAGTTACTTTAGAGGAAGCGAGGAGAGAGGACACAGGAAAGAGACTGGAAAAAAGAAGAGACGTGAGGGAGGAGGAAGAGAACGTAATGTCCCAGGTGAGTCTCTTACTTAAGGCTAAGTGCTAATTAATTCCTTTGGAATAAATTTCCCTGCCATTTTGTCCTATAGATGACGTTCTCTATTTTCATTCCCCTCAACGGTTCACTCAAGGTTCCTTAGCTGTTTCTAATTTTGAAGAACTAAACTCCGTTTCTCTGAGTGTTCAAAGTGGGGTTACTTTTTTGTTTTCCATATAGGTAAAACTGTCTCTGAATATCTAAAATCTATTATTAGTTAGAGGAAAACTGTTATGCTTTCAAACATCTTCTCCCCTTAATAGAAGAAAGCCAACCATCACCACCATCCTATACTCTATACTGACCTCTCGGAAAGAGAACCTCAAAAATGCCAGGGTAAACAGCCCAGCCATCACCTTTACCCCACAAGGATCTTGTAGGAGGGAAGAATTCATAGCTTGCCAAATGAAACAGGATAAATCTAGAAAAGTAATAAATGGTATTTTTCTGCTTCTAGGAGCATATTACAAAAATAGAAACTGAAAGTTAAAAAAGAAATGAAGAGTTCTCTGCTGTAATGTGGGGGATAGAATTGAAATTTCCCTTAAATCTTTTGGTTTCCGGAAAACCATCCTTGCAACTTTCACATCTTGAGTGTGGGATATTAAAATCCTTAATAAATATCATCTTTAATTCAGGACAGCTGAGTCAACAGACATGACTATCACCCTTGGTTTCCTCCTCTTGGCCATCTTCTGATCAAGAAGAATTTTCGACTAGCCCTGCCTAGACTCCTGGCGACCTAACCTGGAATTGCCTTGACCTCTAGGCTAGATATGGCTTAACAGGATAGTGTGCTGTTTCAAATACTTTGCATACTTTCTTGCACATTATTTAAAAAGAAGAGCAAACAAACCTATGACCCCTGCATTTGTTATTAGAAAACACAGCTGTCAAAGGAAGCACATGGATTTTCCGATAGACCATTTGCATGGTTACTCAAACAGTGAGTTTCCCTGCTGAGCTGGAATAAGGCAGCACATGGAGGTTTACAGTTAGGAACTCAGAGGTAATAGGCTGTCTGAGAAGCAGGGACATGCTCCTTGTGCCAGGGGACTGTGAGCAGCTGGAGTTAACTCACATCTGATGAGATGTCACACTCTCAGATGCAGTGGAGAGGTATTTAACTCAGGCCAGGTCTCTGCTGCACATGCTTCCTTCTCCCAGTCAGCACATCTGTGGTGAGAGCTGAATTTATAAACATCGTGGCGAGGCTGTGAGTGGCGAGGCTGGCAGGCTCACAACTGGTGGGAATAGGAAAGAGAAGAGGTGAGCAGGTCTGTGATACTGGGACCCGGTGGAAATGGGCCGGCCTTATCTTTCTTTTATGTTATGGTAGTGTGTTGGGATGGGGATGTGCTCGGCACCTAGATTTCTCAGTGTTTCTTGCATGCAGAGAGGGTCTTGGTGCTGGCAAAACATAGAATGCAAGATGCTAAAGGGCTGGACATCTCTAGATGCAACATTTTCACAGGAGCTTTCTTGGAGGTGTTGTTTCTAGCTTTGCTGCCTTGGCTGGAGCTTAATAGCTGGTGGGGGTTTCAGGCAAGGCAGGAGAGGCTGCCATGTTTATCTGGAGAGCAAGATATTTGATTAGGTTCCCTGTTTTGTCATCCATGCGACATCGACTGTTTTCATTTTATCCCTTTATCACTTACCTTGACTATTACAGTAACCACCCAAGCCCTGTCTCAGGTCTGCCCCTATTTCAGTACTACCTGCCACCATGAGCCACACACGGTGCTTGGTGTTGAGAGATGTATACAGTGGTGTGATCCCTTCCCTTAAGGAATTTTCAGGTTCACGGGAAAACAACCAGGTAAGAGACCAATGAACTATAATTCTACAAGTTGCCAAAGATATGGACAAAATGCTGGGAGAGTATCAAGCACTTTTCCTCCCAGTAAGCCCTTGAAGTCAGTAACTATTGACTTTAAATCAACGGATGTGGCTTCATTATCTGCAAATAGTCAATTAAAGTGATAAGTGAGGGCAGTCATCTCCAATTCACAAATTAGAAGCAAGGTGCTCATATCCACGCCTCAAAAAAGAAATCATAGCCAGGCTCGGTGGCTCAGCCTGTAATCCTGCGCTTTGGGAGGCTGAGGTGAGTGGATTGCCTGAGCCGGCGGGTTCGAGACCCTCCTGGGCAACTTGGGGAGACCTCATCACTACAATAAATCAAAAATTAGCTAGCTGGGCATGGCAGCGCGCACCTGTAGTTCCAGCTACTTGGAAGGCTGAGGCGGAAGGATCGCTGGAGCCCAGCAGGTCGAGGCTGCAGTGGCCGGGAGCGGCCACTGCACGCCAGTCTGGGCGACAGAGTGAGACTCCAACTCAAAAAAAAAAAAAAAAATCATAAGTGCATGTTTTAAATCATTCTCAAAAAAATAGCCAGAGATACAAGCACATATCACTCATCATAAGAAAATACATTTTTAGAACTCAACAGAGGAACTCTAACTCAAAATTAATGTCAAGTCTCTGTATTTGTATTAATTGTATAACTCAGGACAACTTTTCCCTTCTGTTCATGGTTCCCTTAAATTTAATATGTATCTACTCAATATGTACATACAGATGTGCAGTCCCATGCCAGGCACCAGAGGCACTTTGAAATGGGAGAGGGAACAGATAGGAGGGTCAGAGGCTACAGTCATGGCTTTTCCTCAAGGAAAGGCAGTGAAACCCCGACGTGGCTACTGGAAACCAGAACTTCAGCTCTTGGTTGAGGCTGATTCCTTTGCTAGCTTTCCTATTAGAACTTGATAAACCCTTTAAATACATTTTTCATCAGACAGTGAGATAAGCAGAAGACATATGGTGCTAATGTTTCCCCAGCCTTTTACGAACAGAAGCAGCTGGTAAGCAGAATGAGATTTTTAAAAAAGGAACAAGTGAGCCTCAGGAGATCAAAGTTGTTCTCAATCAGCCCCGAGTTCTTCAGCTGTCACTCACATCTTGAACTAGCAAGGGGGGCTAGATGAGTCCATGGAACAGGTTGTGCATTGAAGAGCCTGGCTGGAACGTGTGTCACCTGCGGCAGGAGCAGATGTATTCCTCTCCAGGGCTATGGGCCTTCGTCATGGCAGTAACAGGAAGAGAACCTGTTTCTAGGGGCAGGAAGCTGTTTGAGAGGCTTCAGGAGAGGTGGAAGGGTGCTGGTTGGTGTCGGCCATGCAAGTTGTGGGCGGGGGTGGTGGGGATTGGTCAGGCTGCCCTTGTGTTGCTCTCTTCTCTCTCAGAAGCGACCTACAATTCATTTTGTAAATTAAAAACCATCATGAGCCAGGTGTGGTGGCTCAAATCTGTAATCCCAGCTCTTTGGGAGGCCTGGGTGAGAGGATTGCTTGAGCTCAAGAGTTCAAGACCAGCCCGGGCAACTTGGTGGGACCTAGGCTCTACAATAAATCAAAAAATTAGCTGAGCATGGTAGGGTAGTGCATGCCTGTCGTACCAGCTACTTGGAAGACTGAGGCAGAAGGATTGCCAGAGCCCAGCAGGTCGAGGCTGTGGTAACTGTGATTGTGCCACTGCACTCCAGCCTGAGCAACATGGTGAGACTCCTACTAAAAATAAAAATAAAAATAAAATAAAACCATGATGACTACACTTGGAACATGTTTAAACAACCAACTGAAACGATTCACAGGATCACTGAGAGTTAATTTTTTTCTCAACCAACTAATTTCAAACTATTGGGCTCCATTTTTGTATCTTTTTTTGTCTTCTACTTGTTAAGTAAATTTCCAAAGACTTCTGGGACCATCTCTTTTTTAACTGAAACCCATATTATGATAAACTTATTGTTTATTGCATGCTGAGCATGTACCTTGTGTGGTGCTGGGCATTTTGCATTTATCACCTAACATGAGTCTTGCAAAGACTATATTGCCCTTCTGGAGAGAAAGAGAAACTGAGGTTCAGAGAAATTAAACAACCTGCCTGAACGTGTATCCTGCTAATGCAGCAGAATCAGGATTCTCCAGGGCCATTCTCTGCACTTGCCATTTTTTAAACTGACATGTAAGGAGTCATAATTGCTGAGATCTTCCCATTACTCAAGTGTGATCTTAGACAAAGATTGATAAAGGCTGTGCGTTTCCCTGTGCTAAGCTAATGCTCCTGAAAATTATTCTAAATGTGCCTTTTTAAGGGTCACGTGATAGCTGAAAAGGATGAGGATAGTTTAAAATACAGGATTCAGTAAACATTAAAGAATTTAGAGAGTAAGCTTCAGCCTGAATTTTTGCATCTTTGGCAGGGAGGACTCAGGGTAGCGCCAGCCTAGAGCTCCTGGAAGTTTGGCTTCATGGAACGAGAGGGCAGAGACCAAGGCCAGCTTGGAGCGCGCTCTTTGATGGGTTCTGAAGCTGCATGAGCAAACGTACTTCCAAAGCTCCAACCCCTACATGCTCTGAAAAACATTTTGCTCTCCTCCAAAGCTATATTTTAAACATGAAGTGAGTGGTCCTGAAGAGAAAGATGTGGCAATTATTCTTCTGAAAGGAATGAAGATTTCATTGTCCACTGACAAAATGTGCTCCATTAAGCAGCTGAAACGAATGAAACTGTTAGTTGATTTCCTTACAGGTTGTCCAAGACGTTGCTGCCGGCCTGTTCCTCTTCATCTACAAGGTGAGCAGCCCTGCTTCATTTTCTTTGCTCCTCGTCCTTCTTAGAAGGGGAGGTTATCAGAACTGGTGCCCCAAGGAGACAAGAGAGGAGACTCATCTCCCAAGCTCCATGAACAGTGTGGATTTAACCTGCCGTCCTTGCCTTCCCTGATACTTGACTTAGAGGATAAATCATCCTGCTAACAATGTCTGACACAGCTTTGTCCATTTGTACAAGTGATCACAGGGTTTTATTTCTGCTGAGGTTCCAGCTTCTTCCAGTGACTAATCCCTTACCCTTTTATACTGCTTTCTATTTATCTAAATGCCTCCAAATACACGATCTCATTTAATCCTCACATTAACTCCATGCAACAGGCATGGAAAGTAAGGCTCAAAGTCACAGAGCTTATAAAATTCAGAGCTGGAATGCAGACTCAGGACTGTCTGACCCCAACACCTATGCTTCTTCACTGCTACACCGCACTGCCTTTTATAGACATGGAAACAGAGACCTGGAAAGATAAGGCAGTCCTAACACAGAACCAGCAATGAGACACATGTTTGATTTGATTTTTTTTTTTTTTTTTGTGGCGGCAGCAGCACCCTGATTTTCTGTCTTTATTACAACTCTTTGAATCTTAAAAAAAGTGGAATTTTTGTTTATTCATTTATTTATTTTATATTTTAGAATCGTTTTAGACATACAGAAAATTGTGAAGAACACCTCTCACTGTTTCCCCTATTATTAATATTTTAATTAGTATGATACATTTGTTACAATTAATGTCCAAATATTGATATATGATCAACTCATGATGGTTATAATTAATAATGATTGGCAGTTATTTTAATGAATGTCAATAGTTTATTCAGATTTTCTTAGTTTTTACCTGATATCGTTTTTCTGTTCCAGGATTTCATCCATGACACCACATAACCTTCAGTGGTCATATCTTCTTAGGCTCTTCTTGGCTGTGACAATTGCTTAGATTGTCACAGTCTGTTTGGACTGTTATAACAAAATACAATAGACTGGGTGACTTATGAACAACAGAAATATATTTCTAGTAGTTCTGGAGGCTGGGAAATCACAGATTAAGGTACTGGAAGATTTTATGTCTGGCAAGGTCCCCCTTCTTCACAGACAGCGTCTTCTCTCTGTTCTTACATGATGGGGGGAGGACAAGGGGTCTCTCCCAGGCTGCCTTTATAAGGGTACTAATTCACCTCTTAAGGCGCTGCCTCCTCACACCATCACCTTTGGGGTTAGGATCGCAGTATGTGAATTTTGGGGGAACACAAACATTCAGATCCTAACACAAACTTTCCTAGTTTTTGATGACCTTGAAAATTTTGGGGAATACTTTCAAGCATGTTGTAGGATGTACTTCTGCTGGGCGTTGTATGGGGTTCTCATAACTAGTCTGTTACCGGTTTTTGGGAGGAAAACCAAAGAAGTAAAGTGCCATTTTCATCATATCATATCAAAGGTACATACTATCAAGATAATTAGTTGCTGTTGATATTGAAATTGACCACCTGGCAGAGGTAGTTTATGTTAGGTTTCTCCACTGTAAAGTTATTCTTTTTTTTTTTCCTTCCGTACTGTATTCTTTGGAAGGAGGATACTGTGTAGACCATGCTTAAGGAGTGGAGAGCTATGTGCTGCCCCCTTTTTTGAGGGTGTATTTATATAACTAATTCAAAAAGTTTTCAGCACTAGAGATGTGTCTCTTTTTCTCATTTATTTATTTATTTTTTATTCAATCATCTATGTATAACGGTATGGTCTTATGGCCATTTATTTATTTATTTTTGACATCAAAGAGTATCTAGTCTACCGCAGCGATAAGAAGTAGGTTGGTAGAGCTCCATCGTGCTCTAGTTAAGCAGTGGAAGTTTCTGGTTGCCCGAAGAGGTCGAGGTATATTTGAAAGGCATACTCTTTTTGTAGGCTGTTTATTGACTCACAGAATGTTGGTATTAAAAACTATCACTGGTATTCTTTATTTTACTAATGAGGAGATGCCACAGCTATTATGATACCACTGGCCCAGGGTATTTCTCCCTCGCTCTGTCTCTCCTCATTGCACCCACATCTGGCCAGATCCTGAGGGAATCCAGTAACTTCTCTGTGAATTACAGACTGTCCATTCCTGATCTGAATTTAGACAAGTGCTTTATACTTCAAGGCATCCAAACTCAACCAACGTGCTGTGAGGACCAACAAGCCATGCTCTCCTCTTTTAAGGCACAGAGGAAAGGATTGGGAAGTCTTCAATGTTCTGACACTCATTTGAGAATGAGAAGGATACGGTACTTTTGTTTTTCTTCAGTACTTACTGTGTGGTACGGGACCCATTTTGGTTAGAGGAGCCGATCATATCCGGGTAGCACACTGTAGTGTGATTTGTGCAAATTTTCAAATTGAAATGATAAAACCCTGAGATTTACAACAGCCCAGTGTGGTAGAAACCAATTGGTAAGCTTTGGCAGCAAGACTGAAATCCTATCCACCATACAAATAGGAATTCAAATATGGAAGACTGAATCCTTCCCATGAATGTGAACACCCGTGCTGTTCATTTTAATCAGCTGTGCCACACACTGTGCTGAATGTTGGATGCCTCAGCATGCCCTGAAACTTGCCAGTAGAAGGCAGGGCAGGACCCTTAACTTTCCTTCCCTCCCAAGGCTTTGGTGGGGAAAAACAGAAGAACCAGAATTCTCCTGCCTTGCATTTGGAAAATTCCCACACAGATCTCATTCTCATATAAATAGTCTTGGCTTCTGAGTATCATTATTTGGGTAAGATCACCCTACTGATCTGGAACCTCCCCAGGGTGTCAAAGAGTGCCAACTGTATTTGCTGTGTTGTCTGGTGCTGCTCCAAGACTGAAATCACTTTATATCTTTATTTTAATTATACAATCTACCTTTCTGGGACTCATAATGTGTAGTTTGAGCCCAGTGATGCAGACAGTTCTGCAGAAGCAGAAAGCTGCCAACTAACACTTGGTCTATTGGTGGATTTTCAAAGAGTCAAGTGGGGCTACCCCAGTCAATCTGTACATGAGGGGGTGGAGGGTTACATCTGACACTATTGTCAGGCACTCTAGGCAGATGGGGGACCACTAACATAAAAAAGAGAGATTTGAATTATAATCCTTCTTCATTACTTATTAACCCTGTGCCCTTGGGAAGTCACTTAGCCCTTGTGAATTCATCTTTTCTCAAATGTAAGGCAGATTTAGAAATTCTTACTTTGTGTGATATTCATATTGATTAAATAAGATGAGGTATGTCAAGAACCTGCAACATAATAGAGGATTCATAAATGATAGTAGCTGTCATTCTCATTATCAGAATATTGGCATTATATTCTCTATGACTACATTTCCAAGATTCTGAAATTCATGTGCTATCTTCCAACTTATCTCACTTTGGGCTTGGCTTTATAAGAAGTATTGTCTTTCACAAAGGAAAACATCTCTTCCGACCCAGCACCACTATAGCATTGCTTTGAATTATTTTCCATGACGGGCTGATTTGTTCAGACATTCTTACTCTCTCCCGATTTTATTTATGTTCAGTGATAAACATTTACAAGACAACTGGTCCTGAATATAATGTACCCTCAGCTCAAATAAAGAAATGGGCATTGTCGTACAAGAATTGAAACCCTGATCATGACCTCACCATACTGAGCAGAGCCAAATTATATAACAGATATTAGCATATGCTGGCAGAATGTATCTCAGCCTGCAAGGAGTCTACATGCTTTCATCATCGTGAGGTGGTTCCTTTTCCCTGTCTCTCCATACACAAAACAAACTCTCTTGCCGCATTGGTATGTAATCTCTGTTGAACAACTGGGGAAGAGAACTCTTTTAAGATCTTATCTGATAGCGTAGACACTGAAGCCTGGGGGAGATTTCACCAGTCCTTCAGTTCCAACTGGCCCCACCACACTTTAGAAACAACTTGTGATATGTCTTCATTTTCCTGCTGGGTCAGGTTAAAGAAATAGAAGAATCTACTTGCCCTAAAAATGTTTTTGACTTTTACCTAACACAACATTTCTTAGCAACCTCTCCATATTCCAGGTGAGGCCTCACATTATCGTCCTATGTGTATCTTTTCTTTGACTTCCAAACTTCTCAAGAGAGTAAAAATGTGGCCTGTTCATTCCTTTTCACATTTGTACTCTGCCTCCTGTCACCATCATAATTCTGAAGTTGCTCCTTGGAGGGCCACACTGTTAGTTGTCTCTTGGTGGTCTAGTAAGTATCTTCCTCAATCTCATCTTCCCTTCTGGTTCATCTGACACTCTGAATCATCCTTCTCTTCCTGAAACTGGTGCCTTGATTTGCAGTATTTTGTGCTACTTGGAATCTCCTGCTACCTATAGGATTATTCATCCGTGTATTGGGCTGACTTTTCCCTCTTGCCCCACCTTCCAAGGTAGGCATTCCCAAAAGACATACTCTTATCTGTATTCTTGTATCTTTCTGTCCACTCATTTTCTCACTCATGGCTTCAAATAGCTCCTTCATCCCAGAGAGCTCTCAGCTTTTAATCCGGATCTTAACTTTCTTTCAATCTCCTGTTCTCTCTATTCAGTGGCTTACTGAACATTTTCACCTGCAGATCTATTAGTACTTCAAAAGCAATATATAAATCTCAATGTACCACTCATCTCAGAGGTTCTCAAACTGTAGTTTCTAGATTCCTAAGGTTCATGAAAATGCCTTAGGTGCCATTTGAGGTTGGGACTGGTGGTTGTGAAATGGTGTGCCCAATGGGTACCTAGTGGGTAGTTTTTCAATCCTTGCTTCTTTTCCTCCCTTTCCCCTTTAAGGGTCCCAGTGTTTGTTGTTCACATCTTTATGTTCATGTGTACTCAGAGTTTAGTTCTCACTTATAAGCTAGAACATGCGGTATTTGTTTTTCTATCTGTGATAATTTGCTAAGAATGACAGACTCCAGCAGCATCCACGTTGCTGCAAAAAACATAATTTCATGCTTTTTATGGCTGCATAGTATTTCATAGTATATATGTCCCACATTTCTTTTTTTTTTTTTAGTTGGAGTCTTACTCTGTTGCCCAGGCTGGAGTGCAGTGACATGATTACGGCTACCGCAGCCTCAACCTGCTGGGTTCAGGCAATCTTTCCGCTTCAGCCCTCCAAGTACCTGGAACTACAGGCATGTGCCCGGCTAATTTTTTTTTATTGATGAGGTCTCACCAAGTTCCCCAGGCTGGTCTCAAACCCCTGAACTCAGGCAATTCTCTTGCCTCCACCTCCCAAAGTGCTGGGATTACAGGTGTGAGCCACCATGCCCGGCTATGTCCCACATTTCTTTATCCATTCCATCACTGATAGGTACCTAAGTTGGTTCCATATTTTTGATACTGTGAGTAGTGCTGTGATAAACATATGAGTGCGAGTGTCTTTTTGGCAGAATGATGTATGCTTTTTTGCATATATGCCCAATAGTGGGATTACTGGATAGAATGGTAAATCTATTTTTAGTTCTTTGAAAAATCTCCAAACTACTTTCCACAGGTGCTGAACTAACTTACATTCTCACTGACAGTGTATGAGAGTTCCCTTTTCTCATAGCGTCTCCAACATCTGTGGCTTTTTGACTTTTCAGTAATATCCATTCTGGCTGATATGACCTCTTTTAAGAATTGTCGGCTAAAAATATGTCCAGAAACCACTGAGCTGCCACAATTTGTTCAAAACTAGTTCCTTCCACTCTTGACTTTTAAATTTCAGTGATTGTTGCTAGGAATTAGAAAATCAAATGCCTACAGGGGTCAGGGATAAAATATAAATGAGTGAAATGCCCTGAATCTAAGAAAAAAGGGAGTAGGGAGGTTGTGATGTACTGAAGATAACATACTACTTCTAAAGGCCTTCAAATAAAAAAAATGTCCTCAATATATGAGTCATAAATCCACATCTGTAAGCTTCATCTTCTCAAGTTATGAATTTTCAACTTTTGAGTAGCAATAGTATCCCAATTACCCAGGCTGGATACCCTGGAGGAATTCCCTTTTTCCTCTCTCTTTCCTGACTCATATTTTATCTGTGGCCAAATGCTAATGCTTTTGCCTTCTTGATAGTTCCTTCATTTGTCCTTTCTGTCTTGTTCTTACTAATCCTGGTTTATATTCTTCACAGCTTGTCCATGCATTTTTTTTCCTTTGCCCCCCCACCCCGCTCAGAATGTGTTCACATTGTCTGTGGTCAGAAGACAATGACCTCAGCTTGGCTTTCAAGGCTATTTATCTTTCTGCCTTATGTTTGCATTTCCATAGAACTCAATTATGATCATCTCATGATATTTACTACCTTTTGTGTCTTATGATTTTTGATAGTTATTTGTATCCATGTCCCATTTATGTTATTTGATACTAGATTAGCACTATAAGCACTAGATTGTAAACATCTACTGTTGAATTTTAACACACATTTTTGAGTACCTATCCTGTTTAATGGGTATAGTTTTAGGTGCTTTGGACACAGACCTTGCTCTCAAAGTGGTCACAGGTTGAGTCATAAAGGCAGTGATTCAAACAAAGAATTACAACTTTAAATGGTAAAGGCTTATACTAAAGATATGTGGTAAATTTGATGGGCATTCAGAAAGGAAAGCAATTAATTCTGGACAGATCGTACCGTGGGTAAAAGGTCAAGTAAGGTGACACTTGTGCTGGACCATGAAGGTTGAGTAGAGGTCCACCAGGATGTAGAAGAGAGAAAGAAAAATAATTATAGGTATTCCAGATGTTAGAATAAGATCTTAGAAATAATGTCTTACAAGGAATGTGAAAGGTATTGGGTGAAAGGTATTCTTGGAGAACAGATAATGTATTTGAAGAGGACATACATTCTTCCTTAGGTAATAACAGATCAAAATGTGGAATTTATTGGGAGAAATTTAGAATTTAAAACGATAAAGATCTTTTTCTTAACTAAAGATTTTCAGCTTGGGTATGGGTTGGTTCAATTGTGAACTCTTTGTCAGGCAGAGGCTGAATAAATATCAGAACAACAAAGATGATTTTAACCTTAAAACACTTTAAAAATGTATTTTACAAGTGTTTCTGTGTCAGTAAGTGTGGTTACTCTGACCAAATTTAGTAGAGCATTATTAGACGCATTAAATGTGTTTGTTCTATCTATATCGCTTAGCACAGGAGAGGTCCTCAATGAATGTTGAATTGAAATCAAGTGGATGAATAAACTGTGATCAATAGACTGGTTTCTAAATAGAAGATTTGCTGAATATTTTCAATTGCTTTGCTTTCAAAAACTCCCTGCAGGATATGGGGAAATGGGCACTTTTATCTCCTGCTGGTGGGAGTGTAAATTGGTGTAAACTTTCTGCAGGGAAACTTGGCTTTACCTCTAAATAGCTTCAGCACATTGATATATTTTGACCCAGTAATTTTATGTGCAGCAATTTCTTCTAGGGCAATTATATATTGTTAATATTTTACCTATGAAGATACTCATCACAGAAGTGTTAAGAATAGAAAAAAATTGGAAATAATCTAAATGTTCATTAATTTGTAGTTGGGTAGATAAATTATGGTACATCTGTACAGTGAAATAATATTCAGCCACTGAAAACATTATAAAAGAACACTTCACAGCATGGGCAATATATTCATAACCTATTGTTAACTTTAAAAAGCAAGTTTCCTAAATACTATAATTTGGTGCTCTTGCCTTTCTAGCTCCCTTAGGTGATTTGTTAGGCTGTTAAAAGTGGACAAAAAAAAGGAATAGACACTTCTCAAAAGAAGACATAGGAGCAGCCAACAGATACATGAAAAAATACCTAGCCTCACTAATCATCAAAGAAATGCAAATCAAAACCACACTGAGATACCACCTAACTCCAATCAAAATGGCCATCATTAATAACTCAAAAAACAACAGATACTGGAGAGGAAGCAGAGAAAAGGGAAAACTTATACATTGTTTGTGGGTGTGTAAATTAGTACAGCCTCTGTGGAAAACAGTGTGATGACTTCTAAAAGATCTAAAAATCGATCTTCCATATGATCCAACAATCCCCCTTCTGGGAATATACCAGGAGGAACTCAAATCATTCTACAAAAAAAGATCCCTGCGCACACATGTTTATTGCAGCAAAAACATGGAACCAACTGTGCTGTCCATTGAAAATGGACTGGATTAAAAAATGTGATATATGTACATGATGGAATATTATGTAGCCATAAAGAAGGGCAAAATTATGAACTTCTCAGCAACTTGGATGAATTTGGAGTCTATCATACTTAGTGATCTATTACAGAAACAAAGAACTGAGTATACATGTTCTCACTTATTAGTGGGTCCTGAACATTTATCATAATACTATAAGAAAGGGATTGGCAGTAGTGGGCCATTGCCGGGGGCGGGGGTGGGGGGTGGCACATAACATCACTATGGGTCCCTGATCCCAAACCAGATGAAGTGAGGACCAATGGGAAGCCCAAACTTCACCTAAGTGCCTGATCCTGAATTGTACCCAACATCTTTACAATAAAATATGCTTTAAAATACTATAATTTGATTTTTATCCTACATATGCATTCATTGGTTTCTGAGTTGTATGATTATGGAAGGTTTCATTTTTTTTCCCTCTCACTTATTTGTAGTAAACATTTTCTACAATAATCATATAATACTCTTGTAATGATTTAAAAAGGTAGTTAAAAAATGCCAGCAACAACTCACACCCTGTTTTGCATGTCTGTTTCTGCTCTCTGGGGGTTAGAGCCAACACATCTTCAGTACGGGTGCCAGAGAGGAGCAAAGCTGAGCAAGCAGGCCAACCTGGAAGAACAGAGATGTCTCGAAGGTGAGTTCATCCCCTCTCTTTGGTAAAAGAGCTGCCTTCCTGCCCTGGGCTGTGTTGGTCACAAATTCACATGAGAAGTTTTCCTTTTCACTTTTCCTCCCTAATGACTCATCTCCTTTCTAACACTTTTCTGTACTTTTCCCCTTCTGTCTCCGCCCCTTCCCTCAAGTGCTAATTCTCACTGCATTCAGCAAACTATGATCCCTGCGGATGCATTGATACTTGTGGTGGATGCGCTCATGGAATAAACACAGAGAATAATTCATGTGCTTTCTGGGCTGGAGGCCTGGGCTCCTGCTGCTTTTGCTACTGAGGTGGGCCTTTGGCTTCCATATTTTTGCTCTTTCATGGACGTAAGCGAGGAGAAGTGGCTTGTACAGGGACAACCACTGTGCAGAGTTTATGTGACTTCATAGTAATTATTCTCTTTTCTCCCCTAGCAGAAACAAAGATTACACTCAATATAAAATATTCTAACTTTAACACTATATTTAGGGAGGTTTTGTTTTTTTATTTGCCCTACCCAAAGTGAGAAACTCTCAGTTGTTGGATCATGTCCATTTAATTCTTCCACCAAAATGTGAAGCACCTAATGGACAAGGGTACCATTGTTGGGGCAGTAACAACAAAAAATCTTGATCTCATGGGCAGGGTGCTCTTTAGTATAAGTTCTTGCATTTATTCAACAAAAGTGAATGTAGGCACTTTTGAACCATAGATACATAAAGAAGATGAAGTTATAATTTCTGTCCATTGTGGAGGAAGTGGATTTTCCCAGATAATTCCAGGTTGTTCGTATCTCTGCTCATAGCGAGGACAGAGGCACGTTCACAGGTTGGAGGAGTGCCAGGAGAGATTCCTAGGATGCGGATGTTAAAAATGATAGGGGACTGAGGGGTGAGTTTAAAGCATGTAAGGAGATAGGAAAAGGCAGAAGGGGTGGCGAGAAGACATTCTAGATGAAAGGACAGTGTGGACAAAGACATGGAGGCGTGAAAGAGCTGGGTCCAGAAAATGATAACATGATGCAGGCATTGATAAGGATGTAGAATTGAACATAATGGGTCTTGAAAAAAGGACTTTGTGTGTCTTATTAGTGAGACTGAACTTTATCCTGTAGGCAATGGGGAACCATTAAAGAGCTTTTTTGTTTTGTTTTGTTTTGTTTGAGTTGGAATCTCATTCTGTCACCCCAGCCGGAGTGCAGTGGCATGCTCATGGCCTCTGCAGCCTCAACTTGCTGGGCTCAGGCGATCCTTCTGCCTCAGCCCTCCAAGAAGCTGGAACTACAGGCGTGCACTACTGTACCTGGCTAATGTTTTGGTTTATTGTAGAGATGAGGTCTCGCCAAGTTGCCCAAGCTGGTCTCGAACTCCTGGGTTCAGGCAGTCCTCTCGCTTAAGGAGTTTTAAGTAGGAAAGCTACTTATCCTATTTGACCTTGAGAAATGTCATTTTGGGGGAAATGAAACTGGATGGGAAGAAACTGGAGTAAGGTGCCAGTTAGAAGGTGGTGGTTGCAGCTCAGGTGAGGAATGGTAAAGAAAAGCTTTCGTGAAGGAACAGGTAGTTAGTAGGCAGGAGGGTGCAGTTTGGAGAAAAATGTTGGAGAAGAAATTACAGAATTAGAGGATTAATTAGAGGGGCCTGTGTGGAGGCAGAAAGATAGGGAATCAAAGAAAAGACCTGGATTTCGGGGAACAAGAGTAGTGTGTGATGCAAGTCACATGCTTCTTTGGGTTCCACGCTGCTGTGAACAGTTGTCCCATGGTCCAAGTCAAAGTGTCAGTCTATCTGACTCTATTAGATCAGATGGATTGAAGACAATTTTCTACTAAAAATATGGCCGAACATTTTCCCATCTGATTTTTTATTTTTATATTTTCTAGAGAGTTGGGGAAAAATGAAAAGGAGAAGAATTCCCAAACTTTTAGGGAAAAAGGTACTTTAAAAAAACATTTTAAAACTGTATTTTTTAAAAGAACTGAATAACAGTGTCCTTGGTATGAAAGCATTAGGGATTAACGGTCCAAATCACTTTTACCGTTGGATATGATGAGTTAAATGTTGGCAAGCAAAATATCTGTTACTAACCGGAGTAATTTGAATGCCTAAATAGGTAAAACCCAAGGTAGTTAATTAGCTTAAGTGCTACTGGGGAAAGTTCTCCTTTGGTACACCGCCAGAACGAATGATTAAGGATTTAGAAAAATTAATTTTGCATCCAGGAAAAGGTGAAAGACACCCAATGATTCATTCGGTGGCTGCTAAGGACGTTTTGGCATCTGAGCCGTAAAACAAAATGCTGTCCTTGTGTGAATTATGTTTCCCTAATGGCTCCTTGGTAGAAGCTGCCAGGCTCAGGGCTCACCTTTCCTTCCACGTGTTCTCTCATGGGTGTGTGTGTGGGGGGGATTGTTGGGGGTAGATTAGAGATAAATGAGAAAAGATTGAGGAAGATGTGCTTACCTGGGGAGCTCTTTTGGAGGGACAGTCCCCTTCTCCTTAATGGTGCTTTACATCACAGTATAATCACATTCCTAATAACTATTCATCGTTGAACTGCCTGGCTATAGCAACAGTGAAACCACCACAGCTCTCCAGCTGAATATCAGTGTTGATGCAAGGATATATAGGAGTGTGTGGTTAATAAATCATGTAAATAACGGTAGGGATGAGGTTTTGTGAGTGAGGCCAGCTAGAGGTGAGACGAGTGTGGAACTGGAGGGGTATGCTTGTCAGATAGCCTATTTGCCTCTACAGATCTACCTTCTACTTTTCTGTACCCTGTTCTGTCCCTCACGAGGCCGACCTGTATAGATTGCATAAGAGGCCTTCCTTACCCTCTGGCTTCCAGTTAGGCTTCTCTAATAGGAATCTCTCACAGGAAATCAGGAGGGAGGAGAGTGAGGCTGGGGGTATTTATTACCCCAAATTTCTCAATGTGGGTCTTTTCAGATTAGTTGCATTCCTGATTCAAATGTTACAGCTTCTTCAGGGTGACCTTCCCCACCCAACTCTCTCCTGAGTTCTGATAATCACCACTTTTATTTTTTGAGTCAGAGCCTCATTTTGTCATCTAGGATGGAGTGCAGTGGCAAAATCACGGCTACTGCAGCCTTGACCTACTGTGCTCAGGTGATCTTTCTGCCTCAGTCTTCCGAGTGACTGAGGCTACAGGCATGCACTACCATGACCAGCTAATTTTTTTTTATTTGTTGTAGAGACAAGGTCTTGCCATGTTGCGCAGGCTGGTCTCGAACCCCTGGGCTTAGGCAATCCTCTCACCTTGTCCTCCCAAAGTGCGAGCCACTGCATCTGACCTTCTCATGTGGTTTTTTTTTTTTTTTTTTTTACAACAGTGGCTCTTAAGTGTTAGAACAACTTGATTTGGTAGGACTGGGGCGAAGCCTGACCATTGGCACTCCCCACGAGTTTTGCTGATCTAGGGACTACCCTTTGAAATCCATTTATTCTTTTGTAAGAAATTCCTTCATTGTTGAATTACTCTAATGTGTTTCATCTGTTTCCCAATAAGCTTCTGAAGGAGTAGGCCTCAATACGCCTTCTTTCTTGGGCTTGATACAGAATACCCCTTCAGGAACTGTCGGATGGCCCAGGAGGGAGCAGAGACAGTAGAAGTCTGAAGGAAGTGAGTGGAACATTATCTGCATTCACTCTGAAAGGGAGGTTGGGAGGAAATGAGTTGTCACAGAGAAGGGCTGGAAATGGTGATAGCTGCTGTGGGACAGTGTGATGACTACTTCCCAATGAATGCCAGGGACTCAGGTGTCAGAGGACCCAACTAGATTAGTTCTTATATTCATCCGCGTTGAGGTTTGTTAGAGCTTTTTAAGAAGCTACACTCTAAGAGTATGGACATACTGTTGACCCTTGAAAGTTCCAGGAAATACAGTGCTGACATCCATAAGGCACTTCGGCAAATCATCTAAATTAATGGTCATGGGAGTGAGGCACCTGTCACTGAAGATGGTTCCTTGCACAAAGTGGGAAGAGGACAGAAGTGACAGGAAGGGAAAAGAGCCCTTACCAACCCTCTCTCCTTTCCCCTTCTCTTCTCTCATCTCTCCCCTTTCCCTCTTTCCTCAAACCTCTTTTTCCTTGCTTTTCATAAACCCAAGCACTGTCTGATAAGCTCGACATATCAAAGGGGACAGATATGAATTTATTCTGCAATTATGCAAAGAAAAGGGGCACACTCGGCAATTTTTGGCTCATGAGTTCAGCATTCTTAGCTAGGCATCTTTTCAGCAAGATAATTTTTTTTTCTTTTATATTCAGAGAGTACTAGCAACAGTCTTCTGCTACTAAACCCAATGTCCGTGTGACTATGCTTGTTATGTGTTAATTTTACAAATGTATTGAAAAGTATCTTATAAATTCACATTTGTGACATCTAACTATACAAGTAGATATTCAAAGTTCTCATGTATTCACAGTAATCTCTCTAAACAAAAGCAATTAAAAGTGATGCTAATATGTCAGCTGGACAATTGGTCTTTGAGTTAAAAAAAAAAAAAAGGCAACAGCATGATGGTGTCAGTGTTCAGTTAAAAAATATGCTATCCATGACTCTAAATGCCAATTAGTATGATGTAGGACTTGGTGACATGAACGAAGGGTGTAAATGTCAACATTATTAATTATCTCTAGATGTTAATTAGATAGTAGATGCATCACTAGAAAAACTCAGAATGTCCTGAATCTGTGAAATGAACATTAAATAAACTTTCATGTCCCTATTTTGATTCAGCAATAGAATTATCAGTGAGAAGACACAATAGTACATATGAACAGAAGTTCTATTATTATGTTCTTTTTGGATCCAATTGATTTTTTCTTTTGGATGATTCAGCATCTATTTCCCTTACCCCAAAGCATCCTAATTTACTTTCAGGAAATAACCTCATCCTCCTTGGGTACAAATGGAAATGTTAAGCATGTGTATTGACCTTCTTAGCCAAAGGGCAGACATTTGACAATGACAATTGGGCGCTTCCTTGCATCGTGGTGGGAACATATTCGTTCTGGCAGTGGCTTGACCAAACTGCCAAAGACTCTCTCTTTTGATTCTCTTTCTAAACATATTTACTCTTTTATTTTTTTTTTGAGTTGGAGTCTCACTCCATCGCCCAGACTGGAGTGCGGTGGCCGCTCCCAGCCACTGCAGCCTCGACCTGCTGGGCTCCAGCGATCCTTCTGCCTCAGCCTTCCAAGTAGCTGCAACTACAGGCGCATGCTACCACGCCTGGCTAATTTTTGATTTATTGTAGAGATGAGGTCTCACCAAGTTGCCCAGGCAGGTCTCGAACCCACCGGCTCAGGCAATCCACTCACCTTAGCCTCCCAAGGCGCGGGATTACAGGCTGAGCCACTGAGCCTGGCTTATTTACTCATTCTTTTTTTTAACTTTAGCATTTTATTTTGTGTAAAAAAAGGGCAAATTTAGTGAATTATTTTCATCTTGTACACAAAGTTATAATTTTAATGCTTTTCAAATCCATGCTGAAAATTTGTAATTTGGTAAAAATGAAAGGAACATAAATTTCTCCAAAGGAATTTTTCACACCATTTTATATATATACACTTCATGAGAAAGTTTCAAACACTTTCTCAATGATCACGAGTTACCAAGAAAATTAAAAATTAAATTTGTACAGATATTGATCTATATATCAAATACATACAGAAATGATGTAAAAACCTTATGCAGTTTACTTTGACCTCTGTCCTCAAAAGATTTGCCCAGGGACAGATACTTTTGTATAAATGACTGTGGCTTTATT
>CAUYQG010074666.1:0-16536 GCA_963574415.1 Tarsius wallacei
CGCCCAGCTAATTTTTTGATTTATTGTAGAGATGAGGTCTCGCTTGCCCAGGCGGGTCTCGAACCCGCGGGCTCAGGCAATCCACTCACCTCAGCCTCCCAAAGGCGCGGGATTACAGGCTGAGCCACCGAGCCCGGCCCAAAATATAATATCTTAAGTTTATTTTATACTATTGTTTTCAGTGCATGGATATATGGGGCATATTAATTTTTAGTTTCTAAATCAAATAATAGTATATACTTTCCCCACACATCATTTAGAAGATCGCCTATATTCATTCCTTAAATCTGCTAAACTAAGGCAATTTTGTCTGTAGTTTGTACAGCACTGATTAGAATGTGGTACATATACACAATGTCCATAAGGAAGGGCAAACATATGGACTTCACAGCAACTTGGAAGGATTTAGAGTCGATCATACTCAGTGATCTATCACAGAAACCAAGAACAGAGTACTATATGTTCTCACTCATAAACAGACCTTGAACAATTATAATACTATAAGAAAGGGATTGGCAATGGTGGGAAACCGTCAGGGGCGGGGGTTGGGATTGGCAGTTGAGGGAAACTGCTAAGGGAGGGAGGGGTACACCTTATCAACAAGAGTACCTGCATAATCAACGTTTGTATACCTAACCCTGAATTGTACCTCACATCTCTATTTAAAAAAAATAAATAACAACAAAAAAAAACCAAGAATGTGATTTGCAACTAGCCAGGGTTCATAAAACAAAATAATCCTTTCTAATGATACTTATGTTTATCTTGTATTATAATAAATATTATTTCCTCTGGTACCATTAAGCTAATGTAGTTGAGGTTATAGTGTTTGTTTAGTAATTTTATTCAATGAATAGTTAATGACACACTACATTATAATAACGCTACTGAGAATGACACAATTATTGCTGCTATCAGTGTCCTAGGCAAAAGTTAGTGAATGGACCAAAACAGGGGCAACTTAATAACACGCAAGTCTCCGCACCTTTCTCTCCCAGCTTTTCTGCCCCATGTAAAAGACAGTGAACAAGTCTATCTTTCCCATGTCATGAGGACAAACCACATGTTCCATTTTCTGCAGACTAGCTGGCAGAAACATGCCAATCTCTGTATCATAACCCCTCTATTCATTTTCTTTGTTTTTATTTTTTAATTTTTAATTTTAAGGACATGGGATACAATTCAGGGTTAGATATATAAATGGCCATTGTACAGATAAAGTTTGGGTCTCACTTTGGTCCCCATTTCACCTGGTTTGAGATCAGATATGCTTATTGGGGGAAGTGTGCCCTTCCTCTCTCCCCTGTTGGTTTCCCACTTCTGTCAATCCTTTTCTTATAGTATTATGATAATTGTTCAGTGTCCGCTTATGAGTGAGAACATGTGGTACTCGATTATTTGTTTCTGTGATAGATTGCTGAGTATTATAGACCCTAAATCTATCCAAGTTTTTGTGAAGTTCATAATTTTGTCCTTTATGGCTGCATAATATTCCATTGTGTATATGTACTACATTCTTTTTACCCAGTCATCTTTCAATGAGCAGCATGGTTGGTTCTGTTTCTGCTATTGTGAATAATGCAGCAAAAAAACATGCATGTGCAGGTATTTTTTGTGTGTAGAATGATTTGAGTTCCTCTCAGTATATTCCCAGAAGAGGGATTACTGGGTCATACGGAAGGTTGATTTTTAGATCTAAATGTAAAACCTCAAACTATAAGAACCTTAGGAAATGCAGGAGACACCCTTGTGGAAGTTGGAACTGGCAACCAATTCCTGATCAAAGTTCCAAATACCCAGGCCATTAAGACACAAGATAGACAACTGGGACCTTATCAAGCCGAAAATCTTCTGCAAAGCAAAAGACACCATCAAGAAAGCGGGGAGATAGCCCACAGAATGGGAAAAAATATTTGCCAACTGTATACCTAACATCTAGGATCTACAAGACACTCAAATGTGCTGAAAAGAAAAAAAAATCCCTATTAAAAAAGTAGGCAAAAAATATGAATAGTCATTTCTCTAAAGAAGACACATAAGCAGCCAACAGATACACGAAAACATGTTCAGCCTTACCAGTCATCAAGGAAATGCAAATTAAAACCACACTGAGATATCACCTAACTCCATTCAGGATGGCCTTCCATAATAACCCAAAAAACAACAGATGCTGGAGAAGATGTGGAGAAAAGGGAACACTTCTACACTGTTGGTGGGAGTATAAACTAGTACAACCTCTATGGAAAACAGTGTGGTGACTCCTAAAAGTTCATAACCACTCTAGACTGTCTTTCTACGTTAGATTTAAATTCTGGAAAGAGTGCTTGGTCTACTTCTAAAGACTATTGGAACTAATATATCATCTCAATTGTCTTTGTCAGTGCCCTTAGCTTATCTATTTCCACTATATTGTCATTTCCCTAATCCTTCTCCCCCAACTTCATTGAGGTATAATTGAAAAAATTATATATTTAAGGTGTACAACATGATGTTTTAATAAACATATGCATTGTTAAATGATATCCCAAATCAAGTAATATATCCATCACCTCACATAGTTATTTTGTGAGTGTGTAGTGAATATATGTAATTTATTTAATTAATATATGTAATCAATTTGCTCTTTTAGTAAATTAAAGTGTACAGTACAATATGCTATAGTCACCATGCTGTACATTAAATCTTCAGCATTTATTCAATCTGTATAAGTGAAGTTTTTTACTCTTTGACCAACATCTCTTCATTGCCCCTACCCCACAGCCTCTGGTAACCACCACTCTACTCTCTGCTTCTAGGAGTTCACATTTTTTAGATTCCAGATGCAAGTGAGATCATGCAGTATTTGTCTTTATATGTCTGGTTTACTTCACTTAGCATGATGTCTCTCAGCTTTTAACACTTCCCTCACTACTTTCCTTTCTCCGCTTTTCCACTCAGCACCCCAGATCTCCAACTTGGTAAAAAGCAAACTCTTATATAGCCTTAAACACCACACCAAGTGTTTCTACATCTCCCAGTAGAAACACTTTGATTTAGACTTCAAAAATAAAATGTATCACTCTCCTTTTGGGGGGTACCAATAGCATATTGTACATTATACAAACTGTACAATGTATTATAATCATTCAAAATCTACCAATCTAGATTGCAAGCATCTGATACCAGTGCCTGTGTTTTGCCCACATTGAAACGTCTACATGCAGCCAGTGGTTAGAAATTATAAATTAACCATCATTTTATAAATTTATAAATTCTGTATACATTTATATGAGTTATTCCTCTATATACCATTATCCTAAAAAAATGTACCCTTTCCAAAAGTTACAAATGTTTTCTTGGGATAAGATAATTTTAGGTGTAATTAACATAATACAAAATTTATAAGAATAAATATTATAAAAACAATTCACTTCATTAAAAATTTTAAAATGTAGGACATATGATCAAAAAAATAAAAGTTTTTTGCTTTTGACGCACAATCTCACCATATATTAATTATGGTTGTTTTTGTTTTGTTCAGTTACTTAAATGAAAATGATTTATGGAACAACAGTTGATCAGGTATTTAGCGCTGACTAGGCACTCTTTAGGAAAATCTTTCTTCATCTGAGGTTTGTATTGTGACTATATTTTTCCCTCTTTGTATTTACTTCCTATATGATGTCTTTTACTCTGATATTTTTTAAAAGTATATACTTTTAAATTAAATTAATCAAGAAATAGATCCAGTATTTACTTTCAGGATGCTTCTTCAAGACAGATCAATAGAGAAGTATTGATCTATAGCTTTAATCTCTCTCTCTCTCTCTTTCTCTCTCTCTCTCTCTCTTTCTCTCTCTCTCTCTCTCTCTCTCACACACACACACACACACACACACACACACACACACAAATATCCCATATAGTTTCAGAGGAAAAAAACAACTTGTAGGAAATTTTTATATTATTTTTGTTATTTTTTTTGCTGTAGATTTAAGGAGACTACATAAAATCAGGCTAATGGCTCTTTTCTTTTTTCTGAATGTATTGATCAGTAAAGATTTGACCTTATTTATTAAGAAGTAATTTTATATTTCATCTTTTGTTCAAAAGCATGCATATTTTAATCTTGGTTTATATTTGGATTATAGCTTTCTTATCCAACATCGTTTTCCTCCAATGGCTTCTAATTGGTTTTTGTTGTTGCTGTTGTTGTTTTTTTGTTTCCAAATAACAATGGAAAATACATGGTTTAAGAGTATTATTAGGCTCTTAAAATGATACAGATTCTGTTATTCTATCACTTTCTCTATGGAATAATTGTTCATGGGTCTTCCAACTACTTCTTTTAATTTTATAATTCAATTGGTTTTATTTTTTTAAGTTTGCTTCATTGCCATCATAGGGCTTCATTTATTATGCTCTTAGGTTCATTCCAGTGTGTCTTTCATTTCATGCTTCTTTCTTCTTTGAATTTCTTCTATTTTGAAGTATTTCCAGGAAGAGCTCATTTTATTTCTTGTAATTTCTTTTGTGTCTCCTTCACACCTTTCTATAACTCATTTCCAACATTATTCAGTTTCCAGTGCTCTCTTCTGGAGAGGGTGACTCCACTTCTAGTCCCAAGGATAGAGCATATGTCCTGATAGTAGTGACATGGAGCCACCAACTGACCTTAGAATTTTTGGACAATATTCTACAATAAAGATGTCTTTATTTCCTACTCTAGGTGAATAAAGTGTTGCCAGCCAATCTGATTTCCATGAAAAGGGTCAGACAGAGTGTAAAACACCATGGAAGGCAGAGCAAACTGAGTTGCCATGATACACTGTTGGAACTGGAGATGATTTCTAAACGGAATCATCCAAACTGCACTCCTCTGGAGTCTGTATCAACTTAACTCCTCTAATCACCTAAACTGAACTTCTCTGGAGGGTAGACATCACCTGGACTTTTCAGTTGAGAGCACAGAAATCACTTTTTTTTTAAAGCCTGGTTCGCTCAGTTGTTGGTTTCTTTCAATAGAAAGCATACTCACGGATACTATACTGTTGTCTTTACTTTGCCTTCACAAGTTATAATCTGCCTAAAAATTCCGTGCTGAAAGTGATCTCTTTAGGACGTTAGTGGCATCATTCCATCACTTGTTACACTCAGGTTAGTTTACAGAATGTTTAACGTCAGTCCAACCTGTTTGTTCATCTTGTTCCTATGACCTCCATTAACTTGCATGGTTTTCTGTAAACTAGTAGAACTCAGAAATTATTACACTTTTTACTTATCTTTGTGGACATTATTTTCTTATGTTTGGTGCGTAGTGGTCTCTTTTCAATGGAGATACAACTCTTAGATGAATGGAAACGTATTATATTATGTCATTTATTTCCTTCTTTTCAACGCTTTTTATTTCATTTACAATCTTCTACTAGACAAAGTCATACATTTAAAATCTAAATATTTTGTTCTCCCACATTCCATCTTTCTAACTTCGCTATACTGGGGGATATCCTCAAATTTTCCTTCCAGGGTATTAATTTATTATGTGCTATAATCATTGTTTACTGTTTGTCCTTTTTTTTGTTATATTGATTTTTTTCTATTTTCCCATATGTTTATTTTTTTAACTTAAAAAAAAATAGAGATAGGCTCTCACTATGTTGCCCAGGCTGGTCTCAAACCCCTGTCCTCATGCAATCCTCCTGCCTAGGCCTCCCGAAATGCTGGGATTATAGGTGTGAGCCACCACCCCCAGCCTATTGATTTTCTCTTAATGACTGATTATCCTTTAGTGGTTGTTCCTAATTATTAATGAACAACTAGACTAATCAATATTGCAAATGCCATAAAGTTGTTTTATTTATGCATGTCTGCTTACTCTGTGTAGCACCAATCTACAGAATTCTTTTAAAAGTTAAAATGAGGCGTAGCAAGATGGGGAGACACTCATAATTGGAATATAAGTAGAATCACACTTTGGGCATAAACTGCTGTAGAATTTAATTCCTAAGTTAATATCCCTTTCCCATTTATGTTGCCAGACATAATTTGGGGGTTCATCATTACCCTATGTTTTATTTTGCTTCCCTTTCTGGTTCCTTTATCCTTTCTAGGTTCTCTTCCAAGGATAATCTTTCTACTTTATCATTACTGTTTCACTGTTGTTATTATTATCCAATTATTTATGAAGAACAATGTCTAGGAATAAATTCTTCTGGTGGCCTCTGTTTATGTTAGGGTGGACATTGGTTCAACAGTCCTGTAAACAGATATGATAATGATGACTGCCCCATATCCCAATTCTGTTTACTCATTCTGTGCTTGGAGGTCCTCTGAGGAATGGTCTATCTATACCACAGCAATCTAGTTATGTTTTGAATTATACTTTATACTGGTTTGAAAAAATGTTTGATTAATCTTACAAACATCATTTTAATTTTTTATTTTTGAGCCAGAGTCACACTCTGTCATCCAAGTTCGAGTGCAGTGACTCAATCATGACTCATTGTAGCCTCAACCTCCTGGGCTCAGGCAATCCTTCCACCTCAGCCTCCAGAGTAGCTAGTACTACACACAGATGCTACTACACCTGGCTAATGTTTTAATTTTTTGCAGAGGGTGGGTCTTGCTATATTGTGCTAGGATTACAGGTGTGAGTTACCATGCCTGATCATAAAGCAGAAATCACATAGCAAAACTAAAAAAAAGTTAGATGCTAAATCTTAAGCCACCTTGCATATGCAAAAGATATAATTTCTTTAGCTTATATAATTACATAATATCTAACTTAACCTCCATCCTATTGGATGATTTAAAAATATAATTTGAGTTAATTTAGGTTCTCGTTACCTCTTGCCTCTGGCTTACATCCAAATCGAGTGCTACATAGTATCCAGGTACAAGAGGGATGGGCATTTCAGCTGTTACCTGTCTACACACTAACATCAAATGGGGACTCTACCATCTAACTAGTCCTCATTTATTTATTCCATTGAGGTCTTTGCTTTGTTACCTTTTCTTCTTCTACTCAGTGTCTTTAGTTCTAATTTTATCTCAGTCATATTTAGTGCCATGGAAATGAATTAAAGGTCACAGGTTCCTTAGGCCCTCTCTGCCCTGTATATGTGACCTGTATCCTCTCTATCCTCACACTTTCTTCCTCAAGGTTTTACTCAGAAAGTAAGAAACTTGGTTTTCTACAATAGCCCAGTCACACATGCCAAGGAAGCTTAAGTTTGAAGGAAAAAAATCCTTTCTACGACTCTACTGTTAGAACATCACTTGAGTCAATAAATACGTGGCATAGAAATGAAAGGTTATAGAAAATATTAATTTAGTTGTTAAGTTTCCAAATATTATTTTGTCACATGTGTAATTAGGTTCATTATAGACTAAATTTAAGTTTCTGTAAGAGTTGTTACTTTTTATATAATAAGAATGGTATCTGGATGCTTGTAAAATGATTGTTTTGATGTAATTAAAGTATACGTAATACAAGCTGTGATGTTGTGTTCTCTTTACAACACAAAATTTATATGGAAAATAATCATTACTCTACAGGACTGACAAATATTTTACTATTTGTTTTCAAATCTTGTTGTAAACTTATTTCAGTTGAAACCTTATTCAAGATCAACAGTCAAGAGGAGATAAAAGTCGTAGGTAGGCTTGGTATAACATATTTAGTCTACCTCTGTCTCCATGAAGAAGGAAAGAGTATTGGATTTAATGGTGTTTAATCTTTAATAAGCAAATATTGTCCCATGTTTAGTACTGTTCAAGACTGAATGATAATATTATGGTTTTTTAAAATTAATTTTGAAACCATGGGGGAGAGTTAGTCTTCATGTGAAGAGCAAGATTTCACATGCCAAGAAGAGATAACCCATTGTTACCTCTCATCCTGGTTCTGAATGAGGAATAGAAGGATTGTGTCTTTTTCCAGGACTGGAAAAGCACTTGGGCCTTGATTTCCAGGTGTGGTGATAACTGCTGATTCCCATTGACAGGGAGTGAAACTACCAATCGCATGAAGGACTTCTGTGGTTGTGCAGAGTCAGTGTTGTATTTGGTTAGTGACCTCTACAATAGTAACCTTTTCTAAAGTATATAGTAAGAAAGATTAGTCACTCTTGTGATTACACACGCTCTAGTGATGAGCTTTAGCAATGTTCTGCTAAAAGCCATAACCTCTCCTCAGTTTTTCTGTGAGGAATTAGAGAAGCAATGTCCTCTCCCAGACCTTGGGCAGAGGTATGAATGGCAACGGTCAAAAGACAGCTCTGTCTCACAACATGATTATCTTACAAAGATACTACATCAAAGACAGACACATTATTTCACCATAGGGTAGTTAATGCCAAAGAATTTAGGACTACACGAACTAATGGAGAGGAAAACACTTAGAAAAAGTTAAGAAATTAGGTTAGGCATTTGTAAAATGACCTTTTGGCCATGAAAGAAAGTGATATATATGTATATACATTTTTTGACTTGGGCTGGTGAACACATACACACATACACACACACACATATACACACACACGTATATATTTTATGTGGATCAATATAAAGGACATTTTACTATATATTTGTATGATGTTCTATTGACTATATAGTTCTACGTAAATTATAAAGAGAGCTCAAAGCCGGGCTTGGTGGCTCAGCCTGTAATCCTGCGCTTTGGGAGGCTGAGGTGAGTGGATTGCCTGAGCCCACGGGTTCGAGACCCTCTTGGGCAACTTGGCAAGACCTTATCTCTACAATAAATCAAAAAATTAGCAGGGCGTGGTAGTGCACGCTACTTGGAAGGCTGAGGCAGAAGGATCGCCGGAGCCCAGCAGGTCGAGGCTGCGGTGGCCACTGCACTCCAGTCTGGGTGACAGAGTAAGACTCCAACTCAAAAAAGAAAAAAAAAAGAGAGAGCTCAATAGTTCCTGTGATCTGGATGTGTTTGCCAAAATTCAAATGTTGGACATTTAATCCCTAATTCAACAGTGTAGGGTGTTAGGGTCCTTTGGGGGTTGTTTGGGTCATGAGAGTTTCATCCTCATGAATAAATTACTGCAATAATAAAAGAGCTTGATGGAAAGAGTTTGCCACTTTTTGCCCCTCTGTCTTCTGACACATGAGGACAGATAATAAAAGATGCAGCATTCAAGTTGCCATCGTGGAAGTAGAAACAAGACCCTTATCAAACAAATATGAGCCTATGGGTACCTTTATCTTGGAAGTCCCAGTCTCCAGAACCATGAAAATATAAATTTCCATTAAATTATCCAGTCTGTGAAATTCAGTTAGAGTAGCACAAAATGGAATAAGACAACAGATACAACAATTATATCTTGTACAATTAGCCCTTGAACAATATGAGATTTGGAGTCACAAACCCTCTGCACAGTCAAAAATTCATGCTTAACCTTTGGCTCCCCAGAAACTTAACTACCTATACTGTTGACTGGAAGCCGTACTGGTAACATAAACAGGGGAGCACATATTTTGTGTGTTATGTGTATATTATTATTATTTTCTTAGAATAATAATATACAGAATAATTTGTATATTATTTTCTTAGAATAAAGTAAGTTAGGGAAAATGTTATTAAGAAAATCATAAGGAAGAGAAGATATATTTACTATTCATTAAGTGAAAGTGGATCATCATCCTCTTCAGGTTGAATAGGCTGGAGAGGAGGTAGAAAAGGAGTTGGTTTTGCTGTCTCAGGGGTGACAGAGGCAAAAGAAAATCCATGTGTAAGTGGACCTGTACAGTTTAAACCGTGTTGTTCAAAGGCCAACTGTATTTGCTTTATCTTAAAATACGTCCAGGACATTGTTCCATGTCAATGTTCTAAAAATACACGTTATTTTACTGACTGCAGTATTGTGTGATTTAATACTATTGAAACAATTTATTCCCTCATTAACTTGCAAACTGAAACAATTTGTTCTTTCATTAACTTGAGTTACTCTTGAGTACCCCTTTGTCCTCAATCAATAACAATGGAAAATGTCCCATTTTAATCTTTGGTGACCTCATTGTTGAAATATAATTCATAAATATAATGTGAAGTACTGAGATTATTAGCATATTAGGCATAATATACTGAGTTTTTTATTTCCTTCCTGTGACTGGTTCATTTCTTTGCCCATTTTATTAGATTACTTGCACTTTACTTAATAATTTATAAAACGCCTTTACTTTTATTATACACTAGCAATTTATTTGTACACATTGGAAAATCTTTTCCATTCCTGACTTTTGCCTTCTTAACTTGATTTGGTATGCTTTGACAAGCAGAAGTTTTTAAACATTTAAATCTGTTGAACTACGATCCTTTCTCAACTCAATTTTTGGTATCATATTAAGCAAAGCTTGTTAGCTTCCATATGGTTCCAGTTTTTATGTTTAGATCTTTAATCCAATTGGAATTTATTTTTTGTAAAAGTTGTGAAATGGGGATATATCTTTTCTGTCATCTCCTCCCAAGTGTATGATTAATTTTCATCACCCCACTTATTGAACAATCCATGCTTTTCTCATTTTTGAAATGCCACTTTGGTATTGCATTAATTCTGATACACACAGCTGTACTTTTCAGAACTCTTAATTAAATTATTCTTAGCTATTTGTCATTTATGTCTTAGTATCACGTTGTGTTAATTATTGTGATTGAATCGGGTGAAATAATCACCCCCTTAGCAGTTACAGTTTTAATAAATACTTGAAACCCAACTTTATACAAATCTCTAACTAAGAGGGTAAACCATATATGTCTACCATGGAACAAAGACTAGGCAGAACTAGTCAAAAAGCTTTGCCTGATAGATTTTACACACATATAGTGGACTCTGGTATCTTTTGCTACTATAAAAAATAGCAAAAGCAACTCTCATTTACATTTTTATAGAATCCTCTTGGTCTCAAAAAATTATTTTATTATGAAGATGATATTATTAGTTATATATATATAGACACACACACACACACACACACACACACACACACTCTATTATCTAAGATCTAATAACCCAGGATAAAGATAAACTCTTATTTTGTAGGCAACATGATCAGCCACTAGAGGAAGTAAGTGCTTTGCGTTGTTGGGCAGCAACACAGAAATTGACTTACGAAAGAAAATCACTGTTAAGATTTACTCTGCCTCCTAGAATGTCTGGAAGTCCTAGAACATGGGACTTTGAATTTATAATTTGATAACTAAGTTTATGTATATGATCATATGCTTTAAAAGAAATATATTTAACTGACAGCGGTTATTAGAGAGTTCCCCATAGTATGAAAAAGGAGCACACATTCTGTCATCTCAATGAGATCATATACCTTTAATTAATTCACAAAAATAATTTAAAACTCTTTTTCTACTGAGAACTTATAAAACTGCTTTCCCCATAAAAATGGCAAGAAATTATGTCTTTTTATAATTGTAAAATGTCTTTATAGAAATGACTGTGGTTTTGAAGTCATTCAAATATGCACTAGGACACATGGATAGTAGATTTCTGAAAACTGAGAGAAATTGAAGAAATATGTGCTTTATTCTTGTTTGTAAAATAGAAATTACATTTTAATGTAAAATGTGTGGCTATGAGAGACTGTGTCTAGTCGTTTAATAGTTATTTAGCACCACCTCCCATATGCCAGCTTCTGTGTGAGATATCTAGGACATGGTCCAGCAATAATACAGTTTATTTTTCATTCATCATACATTTATTATAACTGTATATGTGCTGACCACCTTAACTTTTCCTTATCAGTAAGCCATGCTGTCCCTAGCCACCAAGTGTTCAACAAGTGGTTCCCTTTGCCTGGCAAACCAATCACTTCCCCTTATAATTCTTGTTTACCTTTGGTTGGCAGTTTCAACGTTTCATCTTCTGAGATGTCTTCCCTAATTAAACAATCATAGCTATCTATCCTCTTATAGAACAGCATCCTCACTTTTGAGCCATGCCATTTAGCGTTAGGATTGCCATGTAACCATGTACATTCTTCACTAGACTGCAAATTCCACGGGAGATTAATTCATTCAAATAGTTACTGAATACATACAAAATACCAGGCACTAGCTTACTTGCTGTAAACAAAAGAGCTAAAAATTCTAAAGTAATAAAATGACAAAAATAGGAAAAACATCATTTATTTTGTCTAATAAAGTGCAAAGTCTGCTGTAGTGTCACTCATATCATGTAAATGAGCCACTGGGATCCGCATTCTAGAGTTGTAAAAAATAAGCACATTCCTGGGCCATGCTACAAGCTTTGGGTCAAAATATCTGGTGGTGTAACTCAGGAATCTGCATGTTTGTAAAGTGCCCCGAGCGGTCAATACATACACTAGGCTAGAGATTCACCAGTCTTCAATAATGGAAATATTGTGTTTGTTGTATTCACCACTGCGTACTCAGCATGAAGTCGAGTGCCTGGCACAGAGTGAGTTCCTGTTAATTATGAGTTGAGTGAATGAAGGAGTTGCTGACAGCCTCAAGTAGTTTACATAACCCACACACCGCAGAGAAGTAGAACATGTTCTACAGAAGCACATAGAAGTACATAACTGATTTTCTAGAGAGACTGGAAAACATTCACAGAGGTCAGTGATACACGCAATAAAAGATATGAAAGCAGGGAAAGAGTATTCCCAACAGAAGGAGGAACTACAGCTGAGGTACAGAGGATGAGCAGTATGGGGTATTCAGGAGATGTTGAGTTTGTGTGTGTTTCAGGACACTCGGCATCAGGACAGCCTTGTTGGCATTCTGGCCTGTAAATGAGAGTGAGCCATTGAAATTAACAAGTCTGTCTGAAATAAATCGGCTTGACAATGTTGTGGAGGATAGATGGTCTATTAGGAGGCTGTAAAATAAAGTGTAAAGATAGGTGGTTATATGTTATAAAAAGGAAGTGTCATAAGATGAAGAAAAATATGAGATGTTTGTCAAACAGAATCTATTAGATATCACTCTTCTAGGGGAAATATCAAGTGAACTGATTTCAATATTTTTTATGAGAAAATGTTAACAATTGCTACAACTTAAGTCTGAAAATCTTAAGAAACTTCTTGTGACCAACACCAAATTATAGAGAATTCAATAGTTAGGACTGATACTTTTATAGCTCTCATGGAGTTTTTAATAACACTACTAGTGAATGAGTTTTATTATACAGTTTTATTAATAGAAAAACAAGAAGTAGACTAATTTTTGTTTACCAAAAGTATTCCATTTTTTTCTATTATTGCATCATGTTATCATTGCTGATTGATGAACTAAAATCAGTATTTTCTTGATTGCAACATTTTTCACTGAAATGACTAGATAAAACGCCAGAATCTTTGACATTAGCTAAACATTTTAAATGCAGAAATAAATATAGAACTTCAGTAAAGTTTTTTCTTTAAAGCCTATTTTTAAAATTGCCCCTGTCAGCTACATGTCTCCTCTGATAATCCATCAGTTTAATGGCATAAGAAATCAGAAGCTTTTCAATGGTATTTTATCTCTGGTTTCTCTGGATGAAATAAAATGCATAACTAATGTTCATTGATTCAAAAGTGACATTGCATGGGGAGATGCAATCCTTTGGTTTTCTTGGGAAACAGAATTTAGGTGCTCTTAAGTAGGCAATAAATCATAATCATATTAAATCAACAGCAAAATGGAGGCCAAAATATTGTAACTATTTCTTTTCTTGTTGCTGTTGAAAAAGTGCTAATTTCTCTTTCCAGAAAGTGCTGAGTGAAAACAAGAGGACAAACGGCTTCATGATTGACTCAAAGAGACAAGTTTAGTGCTAGTGTAGATATTTTATTTTAAAAATGGAAAGTCTTAGGTATTATTTCGTCTGATACACTTCTCCATTATGCAAGCATTTTGAAAATATGGTTTGTCAATCTCAAAAGAAGAAAATTACTTGTTTAACAGACTAGACTAATATTGGGAGAAAGACCTGAATTTCTATATAGAATTGTGAATATGGGCTCTCTCTCTCTCTCTCTCTCTCTCTCTTTCTCTCAAAATGTATATGTACATATATACATGCACACATTTACACATAAAATTTATATTATATCTTTTATATTATATATGCATTTATAAAATAAAATGTTAATAAAATAGTCCT
Source organism: Tarsius wallacei (assembly GCA_963574415.1). Classification (NCBI taxonomy): domain Eukaryota; kingdom Metazoa; phylum Chordata; class Mammalia; order Primates; family Tarsiidae; genus Tarsius; species Tarsius wallacei. Next base: position 14,115 of record CAUYQG010074666.1, read on the forward strand.
CACAAAGTGAGAGAAATGACAGACATTTTATTTCTCAGAGATTTGGAATGACTTCAGTCAAATGGACAATATCCCTCACACAGAAGAGAGACTGAGAAGAAGATAACAGAGCATATTACCAATTGTTCTTCCATCCTCTCTACCAGGGCTGCAAAATTTCATACTGACATTTTGAATTAAAGTCAGTCCTGTCTATCTTGCCTCAGATAACTGGTGCTTGTAACTGAAACACCCACGGCAGATGGAGTTCAAATTGTTTGTCGTATACAATAGCTATCTAAACCCCTTGTATATGACGACCCTCTTTAACCTTAACTTATAGGTTGGAATAGCTAGTTTTAATGGTTATGGCAAAATAAGCCACAGTTGTAGTTCAAGATTTTGAATTCAGTTTTGTTCATCTGATGGAGCAGCTGTGATATAGAAGAAAATATATTTAGGTAAAAGTTTTATTTCTTCTCAGAGAATAAATAAAATTGAATTGTGGAGCCTTCTAGGTATTCTTGTTTATGCATTTTTCTTCTTCCACTCCTTACTGCCTTCCGGATGGTTCTTTTCATGACTATTAAAGACCATTACTTTGGAATTTAGTCAAAATTGACTGATCCTGTAATATGTGGAGTAATACTGGAAATTACAATTTATAAGGAGAACCCTTACATGATTTCGATACTTTTTTCCACCACTAATTAAAACCAGTTGTGCTTGTGGAAGAAGATGGATAGTCACATGGGGAGGAGCATGTTTCTGGAGCCAACAGGCCTGTGTGTGAATCTTGGCACCCATTAGTTATTTGACAACAGATGAATTACTTAAGCTCTCTAGGCTTCTCCTCTGTTACATGGGGATGAAACTAGTGCTTATAGCATAGAATTGTATCTGCAATAAATTAGTCAATACCTGTAAAGCACTTTTCTTCTGTGTACTATGTTAGGTCTTCTAAGCTTCACCTGTCTCTAGGGACCTTTGCCCCACAGTACACTCAGCCTCCCTTGAGGTCACAAACCTTGGGAGTTTTCCTCTCAACTTCACCGGGAACACAATCCACAACGCATTGCCTCATGCTGTGCTCCACATATATCCTTCATACCTTCTGCCACAGAACTTCTTCAGGGCAACTAAGGCTTGAGAGACCAAGGATCAAGGCTTAGTACCTATATAAAAGAAGCTCAAATGTGCAGGGAAACTAATGCCCTGAAAGGTTCACCTTTCACAAAAGAGTCTCTTGACTAGCCGGCAAATTGTTTTCCTAATTGTGAGCTCAGGGATGTCACAGTACACAAACCTGTTAGAAGATAATCCTAAAGGATTGAGTTCCCTGATGTTTCTGGTCATAAGTGGCAGCCGGATCAGGAACAACCCTTTTTATTTCCATGTCCTCCTTCTCTGCCTCATCTATTCTCCTTTGGTCTTTTTCCTTGGAATTGCTCCCTTCAATTAAGTGTTAGAACATATGTGTTACTGAAACTTGTCATTTTTGTGGGTCCCATGCTGAGAAATTATATGGATTGGATTCTGTTGCTCAAAAACTACCTTATAAAGAAGCCTCACCGGAAGGATCGCCGGAGCCCAGCAGGTCGAGGCTGCGGTGGCTGGGAGCGGCCACTGCACTCCAGTCTGGGCGACAGAGTGAGACTCCAACTCAAAAAAAAAAAAAAAAAAAAAAAAAGACTATACTTTCAAGGATAATTTCTATAGTTCGTAACTAGAGAAGTTTCTCTGAATGTGTAGAGCACTGAATACAGAAATTCATATGGAAATATAAACGACCGTGAATAGCCAAAACAATCCTTAGCAAAAGAAACAAAGCAAGAGCTATCCCACTTCCAGACTTCAAACTTTACTATAATACTACAGTAATCAAAACAGCCTGGTATTGGTACAAGAACAGGTATATAGAACAATGGAACAGGATAGCGATTCCGGAAGCAACGTCTCAATTTCTCAACCAACTCATCTTCGTCAAAGCCTCGACCGCCCGCTTCTGAGGAGAGGAGAACCCATTCAGTAAATGGTGCTGGGAAAACTGGCTGACCACATGCAGAAGATTGAAACAGGACCCCTACCTATCACCATACACAAAAATTTACTCTAAATGGATCAAAGACCTAAATGTAAAATCTCAAACTATAAGAATCTTAGAAAACGCAGGAGGTACCCTTATGGAAATTACAACTGGCAACCAATTCCTATTCAGAACCCTAAATGCCCATACCTTAAGAAATTAGATAGACAAGTGGGACCTCATCAAACTAACGAGCTTCTGCGAAGCGAAAGAAACCATCAAGACAGCAGGGAGACAGCCCACAGAATGGGAAAAAATATTTGCCAACTGTATATCTGACAAAGGCCTAACATCTAGAATCTACAAGGAACTCAAACGTGCCAAAAGGAAAAAAAAACAAACAACCCCATTAAAAAG
>CAUYQG010074670.1:0-11527 GCA_963574415.1 Tarsius wallacei
AATGATTTGAATTCCTCTGGGTATTTTCCCAATAGGAGGATGCTGGGTCATATGGAAGATGGATTTCTTGTTCTTTCAGAAATTGACACACTGTTTTTCAAAGAGGTTGCACTAGATTGCATTCACACCAGCAGTTTAGAAGCATTCCTTTTCTTTGCATCCTCACCAACGTCTGTTGTTTTTTGTTCTATTAATGATGACCATTCTTGCTGGTGCTAGGTGGTATCTCTGTGTGGTTTTGATTTGAATTTCTCTGATGATTAGTGAGGCTGAGCACTTTTTCATGTGTCTGTTGTCTGCCTGTATATCTTCTTTTGAGAAGTATCTATTTATGTCTTTTACCCACTTGTTTTTTTTTTAGTTCTTGAATTTATTTTATTTTTTCCTTTTAATTTTTTTTATTTTAGAGATATGGGGTACATTTCAGGGTTAGGTATACAAATATTCATTATACAGTTACCCTTGTTGATGAAGTGTGCCTCCCCTTCCTCAGGCAGATTCTCACTACTGCCAATCCTGCTTCCCCACCCCCTCCCTGCAGTTTCCCGCTACTGCCAATCATTTTCTTATGGTATTATGATAATTTTTCAAGGTCTGCTTATGAGTGAGAACATGTGATACTCAGTTCCTTGTTTCTGTGAAAGATCACTCAGTATTATAGAGTCTAAGTCCATCCAGGTCGCTGTGAAGTTCATGATTTTGTTCTTCTTTATGGCTGTGTAATATTCCATCATGTATATGTACCACACTTTTTAAATCCAGTCCTCTTTTGATGGGAAGCACAGTTGGTTCCATGTTCTTGTTACTGTGAATAATGCTGTGGTAAACACATGTGCAGGCATCTTTTTTATAGAGTGATTTGAGTTCTTCCAGGTATACAGTAGGGGGATTGCGGGGTGGTATGGAAGGTCAATTTTTAGATCTTTTAGGAATTGCCACACTGTCTTCCACAGAGGCTATACTAGTTTACACTCCCACCAACAGTGTAGAATTGTTCCCTTTGCGCCATATCCTCTCCAGCATCTGTTGTTTTTTGAGTTTTTGATGATAGCCATCCTGACTGGGGTTAGGTGGTATCTCAGTGTAGTTTTAATTAGCATTTCTTTGATGACTAGTGAAGCTGAGCATTTTTTCATGTATCTGTTGGCTGCTTGTATGTCTTCTTTTGAGAACTGTCTGTTCATGTCTTTTGCCCACTTTGTAATGGGGCTGTTTGTATTTTTCTTTTCAGCCCATTTGAGTTCCTTGTAGATCCTAGATATTAGATCTTTGTCAAACGTGCAGTTGGCAAATATTTTTTCCCATTCTGTGGGCTGTCTCCCTCCTCTCAATGGTTTCTTTTGCTTTGCAGAAGCTTGTCAGTTTGATGAGGTACCACTTGTCTATTTTATCTCTTATGGCATGTGCACTCGGGGTTTTAATCAGGGATTGGTTGCCAGTTCCAATTTCCATAAGGGTGTCTCCTGTATTTTCTAAGGTTCTTATAGTTTGAGGTTTGGAGACCCAACTCTTTAGGGATCATTATATGCTGAGCATTCCATGAATTCATAAATATAATAACATTCTTACAATTATTGTCCAATACTTTACCAAGATTTGGCTCCTAGATACCAAGAAAACATTTTGTAGAATCACCAGTAATAAGAGAGAATAAGAGTTTGCTAAGTATTTCCATTGACTGAAGTTCTCTTTCTCCAGCTCTCTGAATTTCTATGTTTGGTGTTACCTTACAGACAGGCTCTCAGGGACTACAGTATGTAAAAATAAGATACCATCCCCCTAAATTCCATATTCCATTTTCTTTTTTTTTTGAGTCAGAGTCTCACTTCATTGCCCAGGCTGGAGTGCAGTGGCATGCTCATGGCCACCACAGACTTGAACTTCTGGGCTCAGGCGATCCTTCCACCTCAGCCTTCCAAGTAGCTGGAACTACAGGTGCACACTACCACGCCCGGCTAATTTTTTTTTTTAATTGTAGAGACAGATGAGGTCTTGTCATGTTGCCCAGGCTGGTCCTGAACCCCTGGGCTTAGACACTCCCCTTGCCTCGGCCTCCCAAATTGCTTGGATTACAGACTTGAGCCATTGCGCCTGGCCAATATTCCGTTTTTCAACTTTACTTTTCTTCATAGCTCTTAAAATCGCTAGACATATTTTAAATTTATTTATGAAGGTTGAAACTTTTTTTGTTCACCATGTATTCCCAGTTCTTGGTAAATACTTGGTGTGAAATACATAAATATCTGCTAGGAAATGAATAAACTTTTCTACACATTCAAACATTATACATATGATATATATGACAATCTTCTCTTTGCACATTTTGAAAAATCATAAAAATGACTGTGCAAACTGAACCCATGCAAACAATTTTAATAATTGACATAAAAAATTATGATTGTTCAGTGACCTTTCAATTTTTTTGTTAAAATATTTAAAACTCTCTTACTGTCAGTTATGAATGTATAAATATGTTAAAATAGTAAGACCAGGATTTTATTTAGTATACTGTTATGAAAAACAGTAGAAACATTGAAAATTAAAGTGCATTTTTTTGTAAAACTTTTATAAAGAATAGTTTGAACGAAGGTTACTTCCTTATTGTGTAACTTACAATAGGGAGCAAATATCTTTCTACACTTTGGCTGTGGTCACTCTCTTTTCTAAGTTTGGATCTGCTTCTAACATTGTATGCTTTGTGTTTTCAATTCTATGACATGCTTCTGAGAATTCCTTTAATGTAAAGTTGTGTTGCCAGTGTTACTTTAGAGACCTCGTCATCCTTTTCATCACAACCACTGTGCTCATATATGCTGATAAGTTTACCTTTACTGATTCCCTTTCCTATCTAAAGTTTCTAGGAATGTGGCAGGTGTGGGAGCCAAGGAAAAATTTCCCCTTCGCTCTCTGAAGGTTTGCTGAACAATCAACTGACAAAAGGCAGATTAATTGGGGTGGGGGAAGCATACAAATTTATTAAAATGTACATGGATAAGAACCATAAAGTGATTACCCCAAACCCCCATGGGAGTTCAAAGCAAGGCTAAACACAGGTTATGGTGATCATTTGATTATAGTAGCAAGACAGGTTGTGGGAAGGGGGAGAGGAAAAGGCCTGGTTAGCAAAGTTGATCTTGTTATGTAAGTGAAATCTCACAGGTTGCAGCCCTCAGACGGAATAGATGGTAAATGTTTCTTTCAGACCGTTAAAAGTGTCAGACACTCTGTTAATATTTCTTAGATTGGTCAAGGAAAGGCTTCAGAGAAAACCTGGTTACATCAGTGCAGATTTTCTCTAAGATGCAAATCTTCCCCAGAGAAGAAAGCTTTGTATGGATATTTCCGTTTGCAGGCCCTCTGAAGAGCCATCTTAAAATATGTCAAAGAAGTATGTCTCGGGATAAAATATTTTGATTTCCCTCATAGGGTTATCATTCCACAGTCAATGACTTTAGTTCCATTTACATTTGATTTGTATCCTACAAAGTTATTTGCACAGTGTTGTAAAAGTTTCTGCCATTCTGTATAGATACTACCCACTTTTATTTCCTGCTGTGATGCTTACACGTTTTCAGTTGCATGCTTTATACCACATTTCTCCCAAAATTCAACTAAAGAAGTTACATGATTTCCAGCTGTGGTAACAACACCCTCTCTTCAACCTCATCTAAGAAACAAGGCCTTAAATTTAAAACAACTTCTTTGGCCCATTAGCTGGATTAATGAAGTTGTATTTGCTGGTACAAAGCAAATTTTCACATTTTGAAGTTCCCAAGAGAATCAGGGTGGCAATGGTAGTGCTTTAAAAGATAAACTACTTTGGCTTACAGTATCTCTCTACTGCTGGGAAACCACGTGGTAACACAATATCTTTTGCATTCTGTGCCTGAACTGAATAACAGATGCGCAGTGACCAATCACTGATAGACTTAAGAAGAGATATTTAGAGTTGATTTTTGTGTATGGTGATAGGAGGGTCTTGTTTTAATCTTTTGCATGTGGTCAGCCAGGTTTCCCAGGACCATTTATTGAATAGGTTCTCCTCTCTGGGAACACTTCTACAGTGTTAGAGGGAGTTATACTAGTACAACCTCTGTGGACAACAGTTTGGCAATTTCTAAAAGATCTAAAAATCGACCTTCCACACAACCCTCAATCCCCCTACTGGGATAATAATATACCCGGAGGAACTCAAATTGATCCATGAAGAAGATACCTGCATATGCATGTTTATTGCAGCATTATTTACAACAACAAAAACATGTACCCAACTGTGCTGCCCATCAAAAGAGGACTGGATTAAAAAAACGTGGTACATATACATAATGGAATATTACACAACCAAAAAGAAGGACAAAATTATAAACTTCGCAGCAACTTGGATGGACTCAGACTCTATAATACTGAGTGATCTATCACAGAAACAAAGAACTGAGGGATTGGCAGTAGTGGGAAACTGCCAGGGAAGGGGAGGTCACACCTCATCAACAAGGGTACCTACATAATGAACATTTGTATACCTAACCCTGAATTGTACCCCACATCTGTAAAATTAAAAATTTAAAACAACAACAACAACAACAAAAAAGAGACAGTGTTGAGAGAGGAATCCAGAAGGATCAGTTTCCCAAAACAAAGGTTACAAGGCTTGGACCTCACTGAGAAGACAGGCAGAAGCCAGCCAAGATCAGCTAAGGCCAAGATGATGTCAAAAGACAACTCTGCTTACCCATTTTTACTTGCTATATATTAATTAAAATACATTATCATGCTAAAAGACACTCCCACTAGTGCCATGACGGTTTACAATTACCATAGCAACTCTGGAAGTTACTATATATGGTTCAAAAAAATGAGAGGAATCCTTGATTCTGGGAACTCCTTGCCCCTTTCCCAGAAAACCTATGAATATTCTACCCTTTGTTCAACATATAATCAAGAAAAAGCCATACAACCAGCCAGCAGTCCATGTGGGCTGCTCAGCCTATGGAGTAGCCATCTTTCTGTTTCTCCATTTCTTTAATAAACTTACTTTTTGTTTCCTACTTATAGCTGGCACTTGAATTTTTTCCAGCATGAAGCCCAGAACTTATTTGGCTCTTGGGTGAACCTCAATTCTGAGGTTCACCTGCATCATTGTGAAGGTCACTGATTATGATTGGCGGCATCTGTTATTTACAGAGTGATCTTTGGTCCAACAAGCTAGTAGCAAAGTTTGTAGTTCATATTATTATTCAGTAATTACTAGATTTTGAATTGTGTGGTAGAGGGTCTGATGGTGTCATTTAACTAAGGTAACTGAAATTCATGCATGCCAGAGCCATGCGAAGTGATGACTTCTGATATGTGTATATGAAAGTGTCTGCTTCCAGAACCCAAATCTGTATTGTTCTGAAATTGGCAGGGAGAAAAACAACTTACAAGAGTGTGAAGGTAGAAAATATAAATCTAGGCAAATGATGATAAAGTAAAAGCCAAAAATAGAAAAAAGAAGAAATGAGGGTAAAAGAAATTCAGTCAAGTGTCTCAGTAAGGAATTGGAATTTGCCTAGACTGCATTCTTTAGCTAATTTAAGGAATTTATGGACACAGAAGCAGGAAGTAGAGAGTGAGTCATCAGCTCCAGGCATCAGGAGACAGCCTGGTGGAACAGTTACCCTGAAAGAGAAAGCTCCGCTTGATATTCATTGGAAAGAACTTTGTTTGTAAGGACGGACTTTAGGAAACTTCCAGCAGACCTGGGAAAGTGAAGCCCGGTGAAACCACAGACTCCATAACTCCTACTGCCCAGTAGAGCAATCCATATAATCTGCCATGCCTTAATGCTATCAAATGAAAAATCCACACTGGAACGGAGAACAAAAGTCAGGCCCTGAGTGGCAACTTTTCATCATGGAAAGAAGTACACATTTTATTTTGCTTTCACACAGCCACTCAGCTACACTTAACCCCAGCCAGACCCCCCCACCCCACATACCGGTTGCTGGTCCATCAAGATCTTTCCTTACTAGAACTGCTTGTAAGTACAGCTTTCCAGCCTCATATCAGACACTGAGTTTTGCAAACTCTTACCTTCTTTTCTTTCACCATGCACCAATAAGAATCCTTGGGTCTCTGCACCAGGCTCTCTATATTACACAGCTTTGCTTTCCCAGTTGGTGAAGGAACGTCTCACCCTCTAGCTCTTCCTAGATCCAACCCCCTGATCAATCATTTCTTGACTTTCCCTGGAAAGACAAATGTTCATTATCTATCTGGGCATGATTCCCTCTTCTCAAGTTATTTCCTATTCCCAATCTATCAGTTAGATGTGCCACCCATATCCATTGACTTCTTATTTGGAGTATTTCATCTCAAACAAACTATGAAAGTATTTGCTTCTTATTTCAGAGCATGGAGGTAGTTATTCTTGTTTCCGTTTCTTCATTTTCACACATTTTCGAAACATGCCAGGTGTTATACATAGCTCCCCTAGGTGGATTTCAGCCCATTTGACTCTTAACAATTAAGAATGTAGTGCTGCTTAAAGCAAGAAACAGCACTTACAGAACTTTATTTTATATAAGGGTTATTTCTATGTACTTGTAATTAAATAGTATTTTTCCTTGCCAGTAAATTTGACCACAAGATTTGTTTAGTATGCTTGAAATAAGTTCTTTTTTTTTTTTTTTTTTGCCTTCTCCAAACAACGTAGTGTCTGATACTTGGATAGCACACTGTATTAGAAGCCAGTGTCTTAACTGTAGGAACAGTTCGGAATTTTCTTGTGTGTGACTTAACCAGAGAAGCATTCTTGGGAAGTTCCATGACCATGCTTCATTTGTCACTGTGATTTGCTTGACTACAGGTTAATAACATGGTGACTACTTGGAGACCTCAAATTAGGTAACTGGTTACAAATAGTGAAAGCAGAGAAGCTGGGAATTCTAAAGATGGGATTGCTTTTACTTAGTAAAATATGATCCCATCAGGCAAAAGGCAGAGGTGACCTCAAATAGACGGCCTGTCAAACAGGCTTCAGGACAAACAGACCAAGTTTTTCCCCAGGACTTAAGCAATACAAAAGTCTCAGAGAAATTCCTCAGAGTATAGCTGATCTTAGGCCAAGGCTCTCATAAATCAATAGTGCTTAAGAAACTTTATGCTACAGAGATTCTGAATCAATTCATAAAAAAAAAAAGGAAGAGTGCTAAATAACAAACTTCTTTTTCATGAGTTAATTATAAGATACACGGCTTTCAGGCTGGGTGCTGTGGCTCTGTAATTCTAGCACTTTGGGAGGCCGAGGCGAGAGGATTGTCTGAGACCAGGAATTCAAGACCAGCCTGAGCAACATGATGAGGCCTAGTCTCTACGATAAATAAAAAAATTAGCCGAGTGTAATGGTGCACGCCTGTAGTCCCAGCTACTTGGAAGGCCGAGGTGGAAAGATCACCTGAACCCTGCAGGTAGAGGCTGCCTTAGCTATACATCGTGCCACTGCATTCCAGCCTGGGCAACAGAGTGAGACTCCAACTCAAAAGGAGAGAAAAAAAAAGAAAGGTACATGCATTGGAATATGTTTTGGTGTGATCTACAGCAGAGATTCTCTAACTTTAGTGTGAATCAAATTTACCTGTAAAACTTGTAAACTCTGATTACTGACCTCCAACCTGAAGTTTTTTATTTCATAGGTCTGTGATGGGCACTGGAAATGTGCATTACTAATATGTTGCTAAGAGTTACTAATGCTGCTGGTCTGGGTACTGCACTTTAAGGACCACTGATCTATAAGATATGCTTCTGTTAATTTGCCTGTTGACTTCATGGTAGACACAATTTAAAAACCAAGAAGTCTACATATACTTGCACTAGTGAAACGTCTAATATTTACTGGGTCTGCCCTAGCTATTGGTGATCCAACTATGAATCAGACAGACAGGGACTACATCAGTTTGATACAAATAAGTAACCCATCGTATGATGGAAAATCCCCACTGCATGCCTGAAAACATGAGCAAAAGAATCCAGAGAAAAAAGTGATATTCCAAGGATTGCTCTCTAGTTCAAAAAAAGGTTATAATATAGATGGTGACCATTCACATTTTCCTTCTCTAAAAGCTCCATAGCACGGCCAGGTGCAGTGGCTCAAGCCTGTAATCCCAGCACTTTGGGAGGCCGAGGTGAGAGGATTACCTGAGCTCATGGGTTCGAGACCAGCCTGGGCAACTTGGCGAGACCTCATCTCTATAATAAATCAAAAAATTAGCCAGACATGGTAGTATATGCCTGTAATTCCAGCTACTTGGAAGGCTGAGGTGAAAGCATTACCTGAGTGTAGCGAGTCAAGGCTGTGGAGGCCGTGAGCATGCCACTGCACTCCAGCTTGGGCAATGGAGGGAGACTCCAACTCAAAAAAAAAAAAAATCCACAGCACAATGGAATATTATGCAGCCCTAAAGAAGGACAAACATATGGACTTCACAATAACTGGGATGGATTTAGACTCTATCATATACAGTGATCCATCACAGAAACAAAGAACAGAGTTCCATATGTTCTCACTCATAAGCAGACTCTGAACATTTACCATAATACTATAAGAAAGTGATTGGCAATAGTGAGAAACTGCCCCAGGGGTGAGGAGTGGGTAGGATTGGCAGTAGCAGGAAGCTGCCAGGGGAGGTGGGGGCCACACCTCATCAACAAGGGTACCTGCATAATGAACATTTGTATACCTAATCCTGAATTGTGCCCCACATCTTTAATAAAGAAATTTTTTAAAAACTTCACAGCTTTTCCAGAGCAGTATAAGAGAGAACTTTTCAAACTAGAATGACAATGTGACATCAGACAAGCAAACATTTTTAAGTAGCTACTTCCAAAAGCCTTTCACTGAAATTTGTTGCTTATAGTAAATCCATTCAGCATTTAATTCTTACTTTTTGGAGTGGGGGGCAAAATGGTACCCAGCATGCATCTGTACACTCAGAAACACACTTAGGAAAGCCTCCAGATGGGCTTCTGGAAACACATTCCATATGGACTGTCACTGAGTGGCACTGAATGCTGCTGCACAGGTCTGGCTCAATGCTTGGGAGCAAGCTCAACATATTTTGAAGAAGCCAGGCCACTGGAAGAACTCTGTGCCAATCACTCTGTTAAGTGCTTGAGAAGCCATGTAGCATAGACATGAAAGTGACACACTCAAAAGTCAAACTACTTGGTTTAAATAAGCAGATGACCTTGAGTAAATTATTTCCTTCTCCTCCGTGCTTTGGTTTTATCATCTGCAAGGTGGAAATAACAAAGCCTACTTCATAGTGACATGGTAGTAAATGAGTTATTCTATGCAAAGTACTGTGGATGATGACTGGCCCATAGTAAGCACTCTATGTGTCAGACTCATGGTTGTTTTTGTTTTTGTTTTTGTTTTTGAGTTGGAATCTCACTCTTTGTCGCCCAGACTAGAATGCAGTGGCACACTCACTGCCACTGCAGCCTCGACCTGCTGGGCTCAGGTGATCCTTCTCCCCCAGTCTTCCAAGTAGCTAGAACGACAGGTAGGTGCCACCACATCTGACTAGTTTCTGTGATTTATTGTAGAGACGAGGTCTCACCAAGTTGCCCAGGCTGGTCTTGGATCCCCAGGCTCAGGCAATCCTCTCGCCTTGGCCTCCCAAAGTGCTGGGATTTCAGGCTGAGCCACCGCATCCAGCCGAGTCATGGTTTTTGACAAACTATGCACTTTAATTTAATTTTATTTTATTTAATGCAGGATATATTGAGAGGACAGAAAAGCCCCCATAGTGGGAGGGAACCTAAGGGAGTTGCCCTGCACTTAACACTAAGATGTGGACACCATTGTTAGATCTGTTTTAAAGTGAAGCACAGAGGGGTTAAGTACCCTTCCCAAAGTCAATAAATAAGTGCTGGAACTACTGCTATGAACTCATGCAGTCTGACCTCAGAACTCATTTGCTTTATTTTATTTTATTTTGAGTTGAGGGTCTCATTCTGTCACCCAGACTGCAGTGCAGTGGCACAATCATGGCTCACTGCAGCCTCGACCTCCTGGTCTCAGGTTATTCTTCCACCTGTAGTCCTAGTAGCTAGGACTACAGGTGAATGCCACTATACCCAACTATTTTCTTGTAGAGATGAGGTCTCGCTATGTTTCCCAGGCTGGTCTCAAGCTCCTAAACTCAAGCAATCCCATCTTGACCTTGGAAAATGGTGATTACAGATGTGAGCCTCTGAACCCAGCCCTGAACTCACTTTCTTAATCTCAATGCCATGCTGCCTCTGGAGAGAATTTATTTTTGAGAAGGTAGGGCTCATAATATATATTATATGTGAATATATTTGAAGCATGTAACTCAACTGCAAGTCACGTCCTTTAAAAACATTTCTGGCAGATCCACATTATCTCAAGACCAATGAGGAAATTAAGTCCTTGTTGCAATTATTCTTTTCAGAATTGAGGTCTCTAAAGGGAACAGTGCCATTTAATAGAAAGAGCGTTTACTTTAAAGACTGACAACTCTTCCCAGCTCTGTACAGACAAGTTAAATAAGTTCTCTGAGGTTGTTTCATCATCTGTAAAATGTTGGCAGCAGGTATTGACCTCATGGCATTATTTTGTGGATTAAATGAAATTGTATATGTAAAGTGCCCTGCTCAATCTTAAGCCCATGGTGGATATTTTTAAAATATCAGTCCCTTCCTCCTCTAAAAATTATATACTAGAATAATTCTAGTTGCACAAATAAATAATGTAGTAATTTTCACAATCATGTCTTTCTCACAGGAAAGAAAATACATGGAGTTCTTTCATATATAAAATAAATAGCTAAGTGTGAGGCTTAAGCTAGGGAACACTATCTTTTGGGGGGATGCTTCAACAGCAGAATTAATTTTCTAACAGTTCTGGAGGCTGAAAGTCTGAAGGCACACTATCTTATTGACTGTTTTGTTGCGCCTCCTGTCTTCATCTGAGGTTGAAACTGTTGGAAAAAGAGTAAAGGAAGGCAAAGGAGTCTCTTCTTTCCATTTGTATGTGAGATGAGAGGTGCAAGTGAGAAGCTCTTTTTTTTTTTTTTAGTTTGCCTTTACCTTGTCCCTAAACACTTGAAACTTTAAATATATTCCTCCTCTTAATGCCATTATTATAATTTTAATTATCAGGTTTCATGTATAACTGACATTTCACTCCTAAGGAAACAGTACAATAGCTATTTACTTTGTAGCAGGACCAGATAAAAATATAGAAAATTGGAGCTGGGAGAGCCAGAAGTGAAAATAAATGAGCTATCATATGAACTCTAACTTAAACCTGTCAGTAAATATAACCTTTTCTATTCTTTTTTTTTTTTTTTTTTTTTGAGTTGGAGTCTCACTCTGTGGCCCAGACTGGAGTGCAGTGGCCGCTCCCGGCCACCGCAGCCTTGACTCGCTACACTCAGGTAATGCTTTCACCTCAGCCTTCCAAGTAGCTGGAATTACAGGCATATACTACCATGTCTGGCTAATTTTTTGATTTATTATA
>CAUYQG010074671.1:0-16888 GCA_963574415.1 Tarsius wallacei
TCTATATTGACTTTGTTCTCACCAGGAGCTTCGACTGGTCATGGCTTTTCACCTGTGGAGTGACAGGATTTGGGATGGCTTTCCATTACTTCTATCATAGAACATGAGAATACTAAAAGGTACCCCCCAACTATCTCCAGCACTCCACATATACTCTTCTCTGACCAATTGTATAATAGCTAGTCTCTTGACAGGATAAATCGCCCAGTACAGTAACTACTTTTTTTTTTTTTTTTTTGCCTGTTGTTTCGCTGGCATGAGAAACACTAAATTAAGTGACTGGTAATAAACAAGCTATGTCATTGTTGAATGGAAGAAACAGTGCTGTATAATGCTTAACAGTTTAGAGCCTATTTCACTCTGGAGGATATTACTTCAGCCTCACACAGTGCTATCACTCAGATGATGTTCTAACTGAGTCTCAAAAGGAGAACCCACCATCGTATCAGACCAGCTACTCTAGGGTGAAGGGTTGATGATAAAAATAGTGAATTCCATGAGCATGTGCCCATTTTCTGTAACAGTTGTTTTCACAGAAACAATACTGTGTGGAATACCATGACCATGACAATGAATACAACATTCTGTAAATACATCAAGGTGGATTTGTCAGAAGAAATGTAGGCAGAGAAGGCAAATTCACATGCAGAGTAAGCATTTATTTTAGCAACAACAGAGTTCTGCTTCTTCCAAGATAGATATAGTGCAGCATTATCAATCTGCCACCGAGTGGCTGGCTGGTTCCCCAGAAAGTGGTGTCAAATCAGGAGCTCAGTGTTGTTCTCTTCGGTTGGCATATTGGACACTCAGTCCTGGCTATAGACAAGTTGGCCCTGTGAGTAGAAGTCTATATTGCTGATCCCATAAATAATTTCCATTCCTGCCACCTGGTCATTTGTTCCAGAGCCCATTGGAAAGCACAGAGATGTCTGGGGAAAGGGACTAACTAACATCCACAAAATGGGTCATTTCATCTGCCTAATAATGAAAATGTTTCTCTGCTAAGGATTTTCTTTGGTAGGCCTTAACATGGAAAACAAATAAATTGACATCGGTACCCTTTTGGAGAGATTTATCCACATACTTCTTCCCAGACCTAGTTACCAACTTTCCAGTCCTGTGCCTTCCAAGTCCCTGACTACCAAGCCAAACTTCTGTCCACTTACCATGAAATAATGTAGACCTCCACCTACCTCTAACCATCTCTCCTTCCAAGAAAATGAAAGGGAAAAAATAGGTTAGTGCTCAAACTTCTGCCTATTGAGGGGATTTCTCTTCACCACTATTTTTCAAGGAAACCCCCAAGAGAGGGTTCTAGTGCTGTCTCTGTATACTTTCAGGTGATGCCAGAATGTTGTGTAGAACCATCTATAAAATAGGCCTTAATTTTGTCTTTCTCAGTTATCAGGTAATGGGGGAGCTTCCATAAGGTCATAGGTACAGACTGAGAAGGAGAAGGCAATGCAACTAAGGGCATATGGACTACTCACCTATGCAACTTTTTTGAGACTTCAAAATCTGCTCAAACTAAGTCTCACTATACCTTCTACACTTGACAATGGAATGCTGTTAAACACACCTTACATTGTTTCAATGAATCAAATAACAAACACATTATGATGGTTATCTTTGTGGTCCATAGTCAATTGTAGGACTCAATAGCAAACCAGAAGTTTCTCAAATAAATAATACTTATACGCAAAATGTGGCATAGCTTTGCTCCAAAATTCAAAAGGTTTAAGATATGATTCACCAGTGGAAGTCTACCAAAGACCTCATAGCACACCATCAAATGGGTCTTCAAGCATCATCAAATGGGTTTATTGGGCCATATATCTTGGGGCAGATTAGTTTTTTATGACACTTAATAGCTATAGAGTTTCTCTTGCTCTGGGATGCCTCAAAACTGACATCTTTTTCAGTTATGTGATCAAAGCGTCTGAGTAGCATGCCATCACAAGGAATACGTTGCCTTTCAAACCCAAAAAGACTCATCAGATGCTATGACACTATCTTTGTTGTAGGAGGGTTTACATGCAGTAACTTTATTCTTCAATTTGGAAGAAATATCAAAATGTATCAAGTTATTGCCTAGAAATTTCACAAGGTAAAAGATCTCCAAATTTGGAGAAGTTATATCCTACCCTCTTTTGCATGTGTTTTACCAAGATGTCTAGAGTGGTTGCTAACTTCTACTCAGTATTCCAATTAGCTCAATATCATCAGATTAGTGGTGCACAGCATAATGTCTTATGGAGTGAAGAGGTAATCAAGGCCCCTATGGACAAAATTATAACAGAGAATTGGAGAAGAATTTTAACCCTGAGGTAGGACACAGAAGGCGTATTGAAAGCAAACTGCTTCTGATGATATTTGTTAATAAGTATAGAGAAAAAGCATTCACCACATTAATTACTGTATCAGTCAAAGTTAATCCAGAGAAACAAAACCAGTAGGAAATATCTATAAAGTCTGACATCGACCGGGCTTGGTGGCTCAGCCTATAATCCCAGCACTTTGGGAGGCTGAGGCAAGTGAATTTGCCTGAGACCGCGGATTCAAGACCAGCCCAGGCAGCTTGGCGAGACCTCATTTCTATGATAAATAAAAAATTAGCCAAGCATGGTAGTGCGTGCCGATAGTTCCAGCTACTTGGAAGGCTGAGGCGGAAGAATCGCCTGAGCTCAACAGGTCAACAACAAACAAACAAACAAAAAAGATTGATATCAGGGACTTGGTTTATGGAATTGTAGGGGCTAGCTGGGGCAAGCCTGAAATCCACAAGACAGGCTGTCAGGAAGGGCAGAGTGGAACATCCAGGCATGGGCTCATGCTCTGTCCACAGGTGGAATTTCTTCTTCATTAAGGAATCTTTAGCTCTTCTCGTAAGGAATTTTAACTAGTTGAATCAGTTGCACCCAGATTTCCTAGGTAATCTTTAAAGTCCACCATTTATGAACTTTAATCAAATGTTTAAAATATCTTCACAGCACCACCTAGGTCAGTGTTGGGTGAATAACTAGGGACTACAACCTATCTCCATTGCCTACCAGGTGCCAGAGAGTGTTACTCAAGTAAAAGATCCACATCTGGAATACTGGAATAGCTATTGGATTGGACTCATCACTAAATAAAGCTTACAAAAATCCCACTGTCATTCTCTAAGATCCATTTATCTTCTACCAAGACCAAACAAGGGAGTTGAAACAGAATGTGGTAGGAATCACACCCCTACATCCTTCACGTTCCTGATGGTGGCACAGATCTCTAAATTCCCCCCAGGAATGCAACATAGCTTGTAGTTGGTAATTTTTTGGAGACAGAGCCATCCTAGTGGCTTCCACATAGCTTTCCCTACCATAACAGTCCCCTTTCCATGGGTAAGGGAATTGGTATGGAGATTCTCCCAGTGACTACGTATATCTCCTCTGCTATAAGTTCCAGATCTGAAGGAACAAACATTTGATAGCTCTGGGGACTAACTGAGCCACACTGAGATGTACATAAGCCAAAATTCCATTAATTATCTTATCTCCTTAAGTGCTCCATATTATAGGTGAACCATCAAGATGTTTTGAATCTCCAACGATTAGTGTCAGTTCAAAGCCAAAAGGTATAACTAGTTATACTTCTCCATTGCACAAATATTCAGGTAAGTAACTACTGTCTTTTAAAGAAAGTAAGGAGAAATATTTACAGCATGATATTTTGGCAGAGTCACAAGATTCTTCCTCAAAGAGATCCAGTCTCATCTTCACTTAAGAGGCTCTAGATCTGTGAACTGGGTCAATCTGGGAAAATGCTGTAGGCTACATCTCTCTTTTATGGAGACTAAAGTCATTCTGCTGCCCACAAGGCCTCGAGCTCTTCCACTTATTCAAATCAAGTAAAAGTTTAGCAGCTTGCCCATCTGTTTTAGTCCTAGGAATACCATGGCCAATTAATCAATGCCAAAAATCTGTGTCAGACCGTTCTGATTACTATTTTAGCTCTGCTGCTTATACAATAACCATGTCCACTTTGTCTCATCTTAACACTTGACCACCATCTGACCCTTGCCCATCAGCCCCACTGAATTCCCATTATCTTCCATTGACTTTGGAACAAGCTCCCTGAATTCTTATTACCCCTACTGAATTCAGGAAGTTCATTTCAGTGGCAGCATTTCCTACTGTCTTTTCTAGCCTGCAATGAATAACCATCATAGAGCTCTTTAGAGAAGAGCTGATGCACTCCTTATTAGTATATTCTCAGTGCCTTGGTATCTTAGTCAGTTCAGGCTGCTATAACAAATTACCATCGACTGAGTGGCTTAAACGATAAACATCTATTTCTCACAGTTCTGGAGGTTGGAAGTCCAGGTGTGGGTGCCAGCGTGGTCAGATTCTGGTAAGGGCCCTCTTCCAGGTTGCAGATAACTGGCTTCTCCTTGCATCTTCACACGGTACAAAGAGAGCTAGCTTTCTCTCTCGCCTCTTAAAAGGGTACTAATTTCATTCATGACAGCTCTGCTCTCAGAACCTCATTATTAATACCTCCTGGCTTAGTTCATTTGTGTGGTTTAACAGCATACCACTCACCAGGCAATTTTTAAAGAAATAAAATTTATTTCTTACAGTTCTGGAGGCTGGGAAGGTCAACATCAAGTTACTAGCATCAGGTGAGGCCTTTCTCCTGCATCATCCCATGGTGGAAGGCAAAAGGGTAAGACAGTGGGCAAGAGAGCGAGAAAGCAGGAGAGTGTCAAACTGGCTTTTATAATAGCCCATTCTGGAGGTATCTAACCTGAAAGGGTTTAGTCTTTATGCCTCAGCATAGCCATTAGAAAGCATTCAGACATTCTACTGCAGAAAAGCAGCCTATCCCATTCCATCTCCCCTCAGCAAATCTCCTTCAGATGCAAGACCAGAACAGCCCAACTATTCATGGTTTAGCATAATAATCTCTAGTAAACTTTTAGGTTCCTTGTCAAGGCCCAAAGATCAAAGATCACCCCTTGGCTGGCCAAAGTCATAAAAGCAATAATACGACCACCCCACCTGTTGCAAATGTCTGAGTTTGTGAATTGCAAATGTCTTAACAAGTCTCTTGCAGGAAACCCTTCCCCCACCCCAGGGTTAACATAATAGGCTCTTTGTGACCTACTGACATGAATAAACACCACCATGGCAGCAATCATGTGACTAACCCACGCATCTGCCTGCTGTCCATCACCTGAGGTCAGGACCTGCGTTTGCCTGCCCCTTTATGATGACGTGGAAGCAGACCACCACCCAATCACCTTAATGATCTTCCCCCATCTAGGGGAATGGTTAAAAGGACTCAACCACAAGCAACCAGCGGCCGTTGCCTTGCTAGACTCTGGTGTGGCCATGTGCTCTTTGAGGTATGGCTAACGCCATGCTTCCTGGCTTTGGCCTCATCCCCCACCTTGGGGAGGTAAATCTTCTCTCTCCCTTCTCTTTCTCTAATTTACTTTTAAATAAACTTTTCTTTTCTCACACCGCTTTGTGTTGCAATTCTTTGCAATTACTCAGATCTCTGGGTTACCGGTGCTCGTCTTCCCTCCCTCCTCCAGCACGCCACCCTCACCCTATCTGGACCCTAACATAACCCATTGCATGATAATAACACTAATCAATTCACAGAATCCTCACAGCCTAATGGTCCCATCTCTAAATATATCACAATGGCAATTACATGTCAACACGCGTTTTAGAGGGGACATTCAAACCATAGCACCTTCCAAAGGCTAGCCTACCTCTAAATGCCATTACATTGGGATTAGGGCTTTAGCACATGAATTTTGGGGGGACACATTCAGTCCACTTGTCAAATGGAATGCCTTCTAGACCACCTTCTCCAGGCGGATTTTTAAAGGATGGGGCAATGTCTTCATAGGACATCCATGAATCCATAATGCAGACATTTTTCTTCATTTTACTGAAGGGGACATTGAGGAATGTATTTACTCAAGGCCATTAAGTTGATGGATGGATTCAGATTTTGAATGCCAGCTCTCTTTAACCCCAACTCATGCTTCTCCTCCTGATTAGACCCTTAGTCATGCAAATTATGAGTGTATCCCAGTTACCCAGAAAAGAAAAAGTTAATACTTAATATCAGAATCTACTATATACCTTCTAGGGGTTTTTATATAACAAATATCATTTCTAATTACAGATTCTGAACCCAAACATTCTTGACAAATTTTTTTATTGTCCCAAAAAGTCACATTAATAAGAACTCTTTCAAATTTCCATAGCTACCAATTTGGCCTGGATGAAACCTGCCTGCCTATTTGCATAAGTTTCTTGGTGTATATGATAGGTATGCAAACCAGGTAAACAGCGCCTTGAACAGACCTCACCTGAAAGAGATTTATTTCTGTCTGTGCCTGCTACATGTTAAATTGTCCCCTTCACACCTCTAAACTTGTTCACAAGTTGTTCCCTATTCTTCCATCACTATTCCCCTTTTTTCTACCTTAAAGAATGCTTACTCATTTTTTAATACTTTAAGTAACACATCTCTCTTCCACTAGATCCTACTGGGCCCTCCTAAGTGAGAAACGATTTTTCTTTAAGATATATATTTTCAAAGGAGGTAACATCACTCCTGTATTAGTCCATTGGACTTCTATAACAGAATACTATCAACTGGATGGTTTAGAAACAAGGGAGGAGTGCAGCGGCACAATCATAGCTCAGTTCACTGCAGCCTCAACCTTCTGGACTCAAGAGATCCTTCTGCCTCAGCCTCCCAAGTGGTTGGGACTACAGGCACGTGCCACCATACCCAGCTAATTTTTAAAATTTTTTGTAGAGATGGTATCTCACTATGTTGTCTAGGTTGGTCTCAAACTCCTGGGTTCAAACGGTCTTCCCACCTCAGCCTCCCAAAGTGCTGGGATTACAAGCATGAGCCACCATGCCTGGTCAAAAGCCGTTTTCTTGTTGTATGTTCACGTGGCACAGGCTACAGAGAGCAGGAGCAAGCTGTCATGTCTTTTGTAAAAGTGCTACACCATCACAGGGCTCCACCCTCGTGACCTAGTTACCTCCTGAAGACCCCACCTCCTAATACCATCACATTGGGGGTTAGGATATTGACATATGAATTTTGGGGAGACACGAACATTACATTCAGTCCATAAGAGCCTACAATGTTTTGGGGGCAAAAAAATCTTACTCTTTCTTGTATAAGGCATAAATAGACATATGTACATGAACAAATACTCAGTGTATGTGTGATAGTAAAATTAAAGAGAAGGAGTGATTAGGGAAAAAAAAAAGACTCCTTTAGGAAGTCATAATAGAGGGGGAAAAGGGTTGAGAAGCACTGCCCCAAGCTGGTGTTATATGTGTACACAACTGAATTTCAGTCCTTCTCATACTTCATTGTATTTGTTAATTTACATGTCTCTATCCTCTACTACACAATAAGACACTAACAACAAGATCCAGGTATTATTGTTATCATTGTTGTCGTTGTTGTTGTCAGAAACAGGATCTCAATCGGTCACCCAAGCTGGAGTGCAGTGACATGATCACAGCTTACCACAGCCTCAACCTCGTGGTCTCAGGTAATCCTTCCTCCTCAGCCTTCTCAGTAGCTGGGACTACAGGTGTGCACCAACATAGCCTGCCCATTTTTCTATTTTTTGTAGAGATGACATCCCACTTTGCTGCCCAGGCTGGTCTCAAACTCCTGGCCTCACACAATCTTCCTGCCTCAGCCTCCTGCATTGCTGGAATTACAGACAGGAGCCACGGCACCAGCCTCCGGTTTTATTATTTATAGACCTGCCTGAAACACAGTAGATGCTTAAAGATATGTTGACTAAAGTAATGAGTAAATCATACAAATGACTATTTGCGACCTCAGGATGAGATCACTGTCTGTCTGGGGAAACATTCCCCAACCAATACTCTCATCTTGGATATAGAAAGTAGTAATTTCAGGTACCAGAAGCTTCTGACTGATGGCCCCCAAATTCTTTCTCTTTCTCCCAGAATGCTTGCCGGAGGGGGCAAGAGTGTCCTCGTGGAATTAACAGGTCTGTGTACCTTTCGCATGTGATTAGTTCCCAGGGAACACACAGGGCCTCACAAATTACCTCCTTTCTCCTCCTCACCCTTTCTAGGTGTTAATTTGGGTTAGTTTGGGAGAGAACTTCTTACAAATACAGCTATTCAAGTCACCACTAACAAAAGCACAGGGCTCTGTCCCAAATTACTTTCCAGGTAACAAACAGTTGAGGTCTAAAAACTACACTCTAATAAAATGTTATCTATGAGAAAAAAAGCAGAAGCATTGCCATTAAATTGGATTTTCTCTGCCCCAAAGTCAGTGTTATTTTTGACAGAGTTCAATACAAAATTCTTCCAACAATGAAAATATATGATTTCTAGCACTGCCTTTACCCACAGGCTGCGGGAGGGCAACATCAAAACGCCACCGGCTGCTCATTAAAGGCTGCCCTTAGAAAACAAGAAATCGCTCTTCACCAACCCACAGTAAATAGAAAGACCAAGCAATTTCTTCAAGGATTTCGGAACAAGCAGTTATCCAGCCAGCCGCAGCTCGCTGCCAACAGCAACTGCCTCTCCAACCAGAATGTGCACTGGGTCTCCAGCAAGGAGATTCCATGTGCTTGATGCAGCAGACGGTATTAGAGCAGAAATGCGACTCGGCTGGCGCGGTGTTTCCTCCCTAGAGAAGCCAAGCTGGGGATGCGTAGGTGTAAGCAATTAACCTTTTAATACAAACGTGGAGACAGAGCCAGAAGCCACCGGCAAAGAGCCGATTTCATTCCCTTGCCACGATGAGAGGAGTCACCGAGGCATCGCACGACTGTACACAAGAAGGAAGAGACCTCAGGACACACCCCTGGGGGTGTCACGTTGCAGCCAGCACGCAACCTCCATCCCACACTGCCGCAGAGCTGGGGCTTGCAGGCCACGCTGACAGGTTGAGAGGCGATCAACCAGTCCCCGGAGCAGGGCTGTGCTGTGACAAGCGCGGCCCCTCCGGATTGAAAAGGGAAGTGACAGTCCCGAAGGTGTGCAGGTGAGGCACAGAAAATGGAGACAAGTCACTCCTTTGTTCACCCAACTTCGATATATCAGAGACTATGCTTAGCATTAGGAATAGAACAGCCAGGAAATAAAAAAGGACAGGGTGTTCTCCCTTGGGGGTTTACAGTCTGGGTGTGAAAATAGAAAATACACCAACAAACAAGGTCGTTTGGAATCAAGGAGAGACTGAAGAAAACACGGTGTCCCAACGGGGAGCACAGCCTGTATGTATCCTAAGGAGCTCTGCTCCTGGGTGGTTTCCATCCTCAGTTTCAAACTAGCCAGGCAGCGGGTCTAGGGGAATATTTTCTCCTGACTTGATTTCCTTTGGGAAGGGATCTGTGAGGACAAGGTTTCCTCTAGGTAACTGGGGGAGAAAATGAACGTGGGGGACAGGGAGGTATGTGTTTCCTACCAGAGCCCAGAGATTCACCTGCCCCCAAGGAAAGGGTGCCACAGGTAGAAGCCAAGAATCAGTAGCGCGCTCCTGTAAGTTCCAGCTACTTGGAAGGTTAAGGCAGAAGGATGGCTGGAGCCCAGCAGGTCGAGCTCCCGGCCACTGCACTCCAGTCTGGGCGACGGAGGGGGACTCCAACTCAAAAAAAAAAAGAAGAGGAAGATTCTGCATGGGGGACCCGAGCCCCTCCCATGTATGACCTAGTTTGGATATTTGTTCTCTCCGAATGTCATGCTGAAATTAGCTCCCAGTAATGGAGGTGTGGCCGGTGGAAGGAGTTTGGCCATGGGGCCTGATGGCTCATGAATGGCTTGGTGCCTTCCCCATGGCAAAGAGTGAACTCTCTCTTAGTTTACACGAAATCTGGTGTTTAAAAGAGCTTGGCACCTCTCTTGCTCTCTTTCTTGCTTCCTTCCTCTTGCCATGTGGTCCCTGTCCCCCTTCACCTTCTGCCATGCGTGGAAGCTTCCTGAAGCCCTCGGCAGAAGAAGATGCTGGTGCCACACTTGTTACATTGCCTGCAGAACTGTGAGCCAAATACACCTCTTTTCTTTATAAATGTCCCAGCCTCAGGTGTTCTCTTATAGCCACACAAAACAGACTAAGACCATGTGAAATCAACATGACTATGATTTGGTGAGTAGCCAGGGCATGCAGCACTGTTGAGCACCCAGAACTCTGCCCTGGACACAGCCACCACTGTTGTGCCACCCTGGAACTCCACTAGCAAATGTGCCCAAAGAGTGGCACTCAGGGGCTGGGAGAAAAGACAAGAAGGAGGGCCACCACAAATTCTGCTACACCTCCTTTTCTCCCTGCTGCATACCGTCCAGGACAGTGCATTTCAACAGGAAGATGCTTTTTTTTTTTTTTTTTGAGTTGGAGTCTCACTCTGTCACCCAGACTGGAGTGCAGTGGCTGCTCCCGGCCACCACAGCCTCTACCTGCTGGGCTCCGGCGATCCTTCCACCTCAGCCTTCCGAGTAGCCGGAACTACAGGCACGCGCTACCATGCCCGGCTAATTTTTTTGATTTATTGTAGAGATGAGGTCTCGCCAAGTTGCCCAGGCGGGCCTCGAACCCTCGAGCTCAGGCAATCCACTCACCTCAGCCTCCCAAAGTGCGGGATTACAGACTGAGCCACCGAGCCTGGCGGAAGATGCTTATTATATGAGGCAAAACACACAAACGAAATTCAAAGTTAACACGTTATCACCAAGTCTTACAGCTTGAATGGTGTCCCCCAGAGTTTATATGCTAGAAACTTAATCCCCAATGCAACAAGGTTGAGAGGTGGGACCCTGAAGAAGTGATTAGGTCATGAGAGAGCTACCCTCATGAATGCATTAATGTTATCATCGTGGAGGGTGGGTTTGTTACCACAAGAGTGAGATTGTTACAAAAGCAGGTTCTGCCCTCTCTCACTCTCTTTTACCCATGTTAAGAAGCTGCAAGAAAGTCCTCGCCAGATTCTGACCCTTCGATCTTTGGCTTTCCAGACTCCAAAATTAGTGAGAAATCAATTTATTTCATTCATAAATTACCCGATCTCTGGTATTCTGTGATAGCACAAAATGAACTAAAAGGTACAAAATCGTGTTGTGTACCTGGTCTATATCAAACACTGTGGTAGGCTTTTGCACTTGTATTCACCTTCAAAACAACTCTATTATAGATATCAACAACCCCATATTTTAGAAAAGAAATCTGGAGTTTATAAAATCATCCAATGTCACAGAACCATTCAGTAACAGCAAATATTCAAAACTGAGCTTTCTGTCAACTCAGGGTGGGGGGTAAAATAGTGCAAGTCTTTGAGAAACTATTGATTCAGAGTCATTAAAAGCTGTCCTCTATTAAGACCTATATTCCAGTCTCTCTCAGCTCCCAATGTATTCCTCAAACATTCGACAACTAAATAATAGTGATTTGTTTATATTTTTTCTTCCTGACTCCTCAGTCTCCTTTCTTTTCTCCCCTGCATTCAGCGAAAATCAAGGCCTTGGTCTGAGTCTGCTTTTCATTTTAACTGCCTTCCACAGGATGGATGACTATAAAATGTAGCATGTAGAAGGGCATATTTTCTGGTCTGGTTCTATTAAGTGTTAACCTGAGGTCTCAGAAGCCGCTTTTCCCCAGGTGGTCACTGAATCCACCCCACAAAAAAAAAAAGCATGCAATTTCTTATGGTGTCCAAAGGTCCCTATGTGAATGAAATCAAAAAGTACTTTCTCAATTCTTGTTTCCTTACTCTTATGATGATTTTTTTTTTTTTTCTACTACTTGGCTTGTTTGCACAGTATCTAGAGTGCCCTGTGTCATTTATATGTTAATACATTTATGGTCTAAACTTGAACTTAATGATGCCATTAGGAATGCACTTTTTGCTACAACCACATTTTATATTCCCCTAACAAGTTTGAAGTTTAGTTATTCCTAAAGGTTGCATTTATATTATTCACAATATTTCCGCCGGAAAAAAAAATCTTGCAATACAAAGTGTCTGGAGATTACAAAAAATGGTTATAACAAAAAAGATTGGATGTTATGTAAAAGGAAAATGTCAATTTGCAGTAGATTTTTAGTAGTTTCACCATTTCTACACTTGATATTCAAAATAGATTCCATTGCTACTATGTAATAGATGCAATGATGATGATGATGATGATGATAAGGGAGGTAAAAATCAGATAAATTACTCCTGAATGCAAGAGAGAGAAAATATCCTTGTCCAAGAATGAGTGTAAAGGCTTAAGAACAGGGAAATCTTCTGTCTTCAGGAGACTATGTTGAAACAATATGCCAGAGCACCACCACTAATCACCTATTTGTCACACAAGGGATTCATTCTGAAATTATCAACAATTGCTTTTCTTCAAAAACTTGAAAACCAATTCAGAGGTCTGAGTGGAACCATCTAGTAGCAGTTAGTGCATTTGCAGAATGCTCTTAGAAAGGAAAGCTAGTATAATATAAACAGGAATGGATTTGGGAATTGAACTAACGCAGCCTGTTAAAACCAGTCCACCCAAATGCTCTCTGTGTCCTCTGCAACCCCATGTACCATCTCCAGTAAATGTCTCACATGCCTCAAAAGGGGCATGACCCCAGCAGCTGACGTATTGAGCAAAAACGTTCAAACATGATGCGCCATGGCTTTGGTAGCGGCGGTAGCTCCTGCCAGGCCTCAGCTGTGCTAGCACCTTCTCCAGGAGACCATTGCAGTGAGTCTGGTTCTCCACGGTAACCATGTGTGACAGAAAGGCCATGATTAAAAAATGCAGACATGTCGGAAGGGATGCAACAGGTCTCAGTGGAGTGCTCTATGCAGGCGTTGGAGAGACTTAACATAGAAAAAGACATTGCGGCTCCTGTCAAGCAGTTTGACAAGAAGTATAGTCCCACCTGTCATTGCATCGTGGGAAGGAACTTCGGTAGTTATGTGACACATGAAACCAAGCACTTCATCCACTTCTACCTGGGCCAAGTGGCCATTCTTCTGTTCAAATCTGGTGAAAAGCATGGGCTGTGCCACACACCCAGTGATCCATCCAAAAACAAGGACTGCAACCTAAATTCCAAACACTAGAGACTGAAATTTTTAGCCTTGCTAAGGGAACACCATGATCTTTGAAACTTTATTGTGTTTTGTACAGGATATTCTCTGTATTAGTTTGTTGTGGTTCTAAAACAGTTAGCAAAACTGCTTACATTTGTATTTATTTTCTATTCCATACTTCTGCCCATGTTTTTTTTTTTTTCCCCTCTCAAAATCCATTCCTTTACAAAATAAATCTGTTGCAGATGTGAAAAAAAAAATTCAAACAGACTCAAGGTCTAAATTCTGAGAATATCAACATAAATATAAGATACCCAATGGCCCCAAAACTCAGAACTTGTCTCCAGTGGCATCCAAGGCAACCACTTAGCTCCTCCCTATCCCTCATCACTCATGCCTGCCCTTGTCCATTAACTTCTGTACCTCCTGCTTTCCTACCCATGGGTGCAGTTAGGCACAAATCACTGCAGTTCATATAGATATCTCGATATAAAACAAATTTGATAAACAATATTTATATTTCACATTGGGGATGGTGGCTCCTACCTGTAATACCAGCACTTGGGAGGTGAAGGTTAGAGGATTGTCTGAGCCCAGAAGTTTGAGACCAGCCTGGGCACCTTGTGAGACCTCATTTCTACAATAGATCAAAAAATTTAACCAGGCATGGTAGCACACACATGTAGTTCCAGCTACTTGGAAGGCTGGGGCAGAAGGATCACCTGAGCCCCACAGGTTGAGGCCGCAGTGGTCATGATCTTGCCACTGCACTCCAGTCTGGGTGACAGAGACTCAGACTCAAAATAATAATAATAATAATAATAATTTATATTTCATGAATGATACCTCTAGATATCTAAATATATATTCATCTGAAAGTATATTTTAGTATTCAAGTCACTTGTGCATAATTATTTCTAATAGACTGAATTTGAAAAGCAGCTAACACCGATCATGTCTTTTCAGGATGTCAGGTATTAATGAAGTCAGCAGCTTGCAAACATTCAGTTTCTGCTCTTAGTTTCTTGGCCACTTTGCCTGTAGAACAGTGCCTGGCACAAAGCGAGAGCTGAATAAATACTGGATCAAAAGGAATGTCATAGAGGAAACATTGGATCTGATGATGGATCAGATAGACAGGTATACATTCAAATTTGAACTAATTTGCTTTAAGTTTTTCTTAGCTATAAAATGGGAATGATATTTTCTGTTTGGCTCTACCTTGCTCATAGAGATCACCATGTCAATAATAGCAACAGTTTCAATAGCAGTAATAATATCAGTAGAACTGGCTTCAGTAGCAGGCACAGTAGCAATGACAAGTGGAAATTACATCTACTATAAATTGCACACTGAAATGAATTCATTGATTCATTCTTTCAATTGTACGAAGGACCACATAATTGGCTAGATATGAGAGAGAAGACAGAGTCCTTACCCCAGAGGGGAGACTAGCACAAATTAGTAGGATAAGTGCTTACACATATGAATTTACCTGAATGTTTTCTCTGTGTTTCTTGTCAGGATGAAATGCTCCACCATAATTATCGGGGTAGGATAACTAACCTCTTTATGTATAATGTATCTCTTTTTCTCACCATCTAAATTGGGACATTTTGCTTATCTTGGGTAACTTTTACTTCCTCTCTTATTAACCTAGATCATCTTTTAACAAACCTTGATTGATTCCCTTGCTATGTACCTGGAACTTTTCTAAAGCTTGGATTTCAAAGCTAAAAGAGTCTTTCAGGCAAAGAAAGTTCCTTATTTCCAGAAAGCAATAAAAAAAATCTCCAAAGGGACCACTTTGAAGGTAGTTGTAAGCTCACTTTGTGAATGAAGCCTCAATATCGAAAGGTAAAGTGCCTAATCTCTAAAACTCACCTTCAAAATGATACAGCAAAAAAAAAGTATGTACACACACAAAAAGTTATCTATACAAAGCAAATATGGCAAAATGATCACAGCAGTTTAATGTTGCAAGTATACATTCACTTCCAGTTTTTACATATGTTTGACATACGTTATTATACAAAGTAGAAAGAAAGAAGAACAAAAGTTTCAATGAGTCAGCTTCCTCTAGATTGAGGTCTAGCTCCAAAGTCTGGGATATGAACTGGGGTAAACTGTTAACCTTTCTAGACCTCAGTTTTCTTGTTGCTAAAATGAGATTTTACATAACAGAATGGGTTGTTATGCACATTAAATTAGATAACACATGTAAAACACACACCACAGTCCCGATACTTAAAAAAATTAAAATAAATATTATCTTCTATTATTTTATTTTTAAGAAATAAGTCTGTGAAATGATGTAGTATTTGAAATGCAGAGATCACCAGGCATGGTGGCTCATGCCTATAATCCCAGCACTTTGGGAGGCAGAGGCAAGAGTATTACCTGAGGCCAGGGGTTTGAGAACAGTAAGGGCAACTTGGCAAGACCTTGTCTCCACAATAAATTTAAAAAAAAAAAAATTAACCGGGCACGGTCGTACTCGCCTGTGGTTCCAGCTACTTGGAAGGCTGAGGTGGAAGTGTCGTCTGAGCCCAGCAGGTCAAGTCTGCGGTAGCCATGAGCATACCATTGCACTCCAGCCTGGGGGACAGTGGGACTCCAACCCAAAAAAAAAGAAAGGAATATAATACAGAGATCAGGAATGTGGCATTTCCAGGAAAGTGCCAGACTGGATGTCAGGAAAGTCCTTTTAGCACAAACCACCTACAATTTTTTTTTAATCTTTATTTAACATTTTAACTCCATGGCTAAACTGATGGGGAAAAATAAGAGAAATCTACATGTACTAGAAAAAAGTAGGAAGTGTGTTTCCAGAGAGGTAGTCAAGCTTTGAAGCAGGCATTGCTCTGAGGGTATATGCCAATTTCTGATGGCTTTGATCCTGACTTTGAGTGGGTCCCAGAACTGTGAGAAACAGGAAACAAAGCTTAGGTCTAATCAGAGATGACTGAATGAAGTTAGGGCTTTCCTAAGGGGGGAAAACCCCACCAGTAAGTGATCGAAAGAAATACCCTATTGGACAAAGTGAGATGGGGAAGATTCTTCATCTCTGCCTTACCTCTGAATGAAATGAGACTATGAGTGGAGCCCACACCCACAGGCATTTACAATCAGAAGCCAAATCTCTGTGTATTTCAAAACTCCCAATGTAAAATAATTTAACATTGAACACAAGTTTGGTACTATCTTCTATCACCTTGCAGAAGCAAACACAATCCTATAGATGGCAGGTACGTTAAACCCACACTAAAAAAATTCTTGGAGAAAAGATCCCAAGGAACATTAATTCACAATCAAAATTAATAAAATACACAAGGACCAAGGTTACATGGACAGAAGCCAACAGAAACAACAAACTACAGAATCAAACTCACAAAACAATAAGCTTGCTAAAATAAATTTCATATATTTAAAAAATTTAAAAAGGGATTAAAAGCATGACAGTAAAACAAGATCCTACACAAATGCCCAGACTTTTGAAAGAGCACAAATTTTTACTTATAGAAATGAAAATCCAAATTTAAAATAAAAATGAGCCAGGCTTGGTGGCTCAGCCTGTAATCCCGCGCCTTTGGGAGGCTGAGGTGAGTGGATTGCCTGAGCCCGCGGGTTCGAGACCTGCCTGGGCAAGCAAGACCTCATCTCTACAATAAATCAAAAAATTAGCCGGGCATGGTAGCTCGCGCCTGTAGTTCCAGCTACTCGGAAGGCTGAGGCGGAAGGATCGCCGGAGTCCAGCAGGTCGAGGCTGCGGTGGCCGGGAGCGGCCATTGC
>CAUYQG010074674.1:0-21315 GCA_963574415.1 Tarsius wallacei
GGGAAATGGTTCCAGTTTTTGTCCATTTAGGAGTATGCTGGCTGTGGGTTTCTCATAGATGGCTTTTACTATTTTGAGGTATGTTCCCCGTATGCCTAGGTGTTCGAGGGTTTTTATCAAGAAAGGATGCTGGATTTTGTCCACTGACAACTTTTTTTGGAAGGTGACCTCACTGGAATCTGAGAGCAAAGGTCAAAAAACATGCCATTCCGCCAGGCATGGTGGCTCAAGCCTATAATCCCAGCACTTTGGGAGACTGAGGCTAGAGGATTGCCTAAACCCAGGGATTCGAGACCAGCCTGGAAAAAATGGCAAGATCTCATCTCTACAATAAATTAAAAAATAAAAACCATAATCATTGTGAACAAATCCTATCTCTGGTGCAGAAATGCTTGGTTCACATTACTGAAGTGTCTGAAATATGCATTCTAGAAAGTTTAATAGAATAATGGGGCTCTTTGCTTTAAAACAACACTTCTTTTAGACAATCCAATTCCTGTTTATGGTACCTCCATTTACAAGTGATTAAAAAGGCTTAAGGTACTTATACTTTTACTTTTTCTTTAACATCCCTCACTCATACTCAATTAATTAATGCATTCTAAAATCTATTTTCCAAAATTTATTTTCTGCTATTCCCTTAATGCAGTTTCACTTTATTTTTAAATTACTAATAGTGTGCCTGTAACTTTTTAATTTTTTTCCTAGTTTTATTTTAGGTTCAGAGGATATATGTGCATGTTTGTTACATGGACATATTGTATAGTGGTGGAGATTGGATCTCAGGTGACTTATTCCCCAGATAGTGAACATTGTGCCCAATTGTTCATTTCTGAAACCTAACCCCCTTTTCCACCTTCCCTCTTATTGGTGTCCTCAGTGTCTATTATTTCCATCTTTGTGGCAATTTAACTTCCACATATAAGTGAGAGCAAGCAGTTTTTGTCTTTTGGTTTCTGAGTCAGTTCACTTAAGATGATGATCTCTAGTTCCATCTATGTCGCTGAAAAGTGCATGATTTCATTTTTTTTTTTATGGCTGTGTATAACTGCTTATTTTACTGTCTTGCTGAATTCAGGTATTTTTTAATGAACGAATGCAAAGTTCCAAAATTACACATCCCTTCTGAAGTTTCAAAATTTAAGTATAGAATCAGATTTTTTTTTTTTTTTGTCTACAAGCTAGTAGATCTAGGCTTTGGGCCCCTCCCCTACCTTGGAGAGGTGAATCTTCTCTTTCTCTCTCTCTAATTTACTTTTAAATAAACTATATTATCTAATCTAAAAAAAAAAGCTAGTAGATATAAATAAATTGACATACCATTTTCTCATATAATATATTTGGTAATGTTATAACATAAAATTAACAACTTATTTTGGCTCATATATATATTTTGTAAACATATGTTTTATTTTAAAATTGTGGAGTTAAGCGTTAAACAGTTAAGCGTTAGGAATACAAATATGCATTGTTCAGGCACTCTTGTTGATAAAGAGTGTCCCCCGTCCCCAGACAGATATTGACTACCCTTAATCCCACCTCCCTTCTCCTCCCTGCCCCACTCCCATAGTTTCCCTCCACTGTCAGTCCTTTTCTTATAGTTTTATGATAGATGTTCAAAGTCTACTTATGAGCAAGAACAGATGATACTCAGATCTTTGTTTCTGTGAGAGATCACTCACTATTATAAACTCTAGTTCCATCCAGGTTGCTGTGAAGTTCATGATTTTGTTCTCTTTTTTTTTTTGAGTTGGAGTCTCACTCTGTCGCCCAGACTGGAGTGCCAGTGGCCGCTCCCGGCCACGGCAGCCTCGACCTGCTGGGCTCCGGCAATCCTTCCTCCTTAGCCTTCCAAGTAACCGGAATTAAAGGCTTGCGCTACTATGCCCGGCTGATTTTTTGATTTATTGTAGAGATGAGGTCTCGCCAAGTTGCCCAGGTGGGTCTCAAACCCGCGGGTTCAGGCAATCCAAAGCGCGGGATTACAGGCTGAGCCACTGAGCCCGGCCTATCCTTACTTTTTTTTAAACAATAAAGTAGGTACTGCTGTCGTCTCCATTTTATAGATGAAAACAGTGAGGCATAGAGAGGTTAAATAATTTCCTAAAGGACACACGGTAAGAAAATGGTAGAGCACAGGTTTGAAGTGCCTCACATCAAAGCTATGTTCTTGACCATCATACTATTAATATAATCATACATCTTACCCTGTGTATTATGGTGTGATGGTGTGGTTGAGTAACTTGCCCATTTTCAGCAAAGAAGTCATGGTGGCGCTGGTATGTCTACATCTTTTATTTATTCCCATTTCTGTAGTCAAATTTCTGCTGCAGTGATTCCTAAAATGCAAAGTAGTCATTAATAGCAATAATACTTTATTATGAACATATAGTATACATACAATTTCAACAGCTGGTTTGTGACATGTTAAGCTAATTGCCACTTTCTGACAGATGGCCAATGTGATGGCTATACTTCTAGCAGTAAATATGAGCAAAGAGTTATGAAGATTTGAGCCAGGGACATAGATGAAATAGAATGGAGCCTTTGAAAAAAAAATGAAAGGTATTAGTTCCTTTGTGCTTTGAGTGTCTGTAAATCTTTAAAGGTCCCTGGAACCACCAAGGGAAATTAATTGAAGCCTGCTCAAAAACGAAATTCATGTTTTGAAACAAACACCCAAAGCAATGATAATACTGCATAATGACCCATAATTTTATTAAAAGCCAGTTATCAATTGAGCTGGGAAAATATAATTGTGTATGCTTATCTGTTCTGTTTGTACCCATTTCCAATTTTTTTCGCTATAGACAAATATTTTCTGAATTTGTACTTAATATTGTACATTTGGGAACACAAATATAAAAGACCTGATTTTCAAAGAAAGATTCTTTAGGCAGAATGGAGTACCTGGATTCTTGTTTTTTTAATTTATTTATTTTTGGTTTGTTTGTTGCTTTTAATTGACAGTACAATGCTGGGGAGTGAAATCCTCTGTTGTAGTTTATTTTAAAGAAAGATTTCGTTTTTGGCCCTTTCAATTATCCATAGTAATTAGCAGTCATTACTAAGTATATGTATAAATGATACTTTAAAAAATAAAATGAGATTGTATACATATTATTACTATTATTTGATACAGACAACTGATTTATTAAATGCTATTCATAGGCATACGGAAAGTTGGTATCCTTAGGCCATCCTCAATAGCAATTTTTTTCTTGTGTAGGATAAACTGCTTTCACAATGTTTATACATTTAATTATGTAGTAAGATATTTTCTTAGTTCAGAACAAATTACAGCTTAGAAACGTTTCATTGAGCCTAAATTTCAGTTTTGAATTATTGAGACTTTAAGGTAGCATAACTATAAGAGATATCTATAGTTTCTGTTTGTTTCCCATTACAAATCATACATCCTTTGAGATGTAATTAAAAGTAATCAAAGAACAAAGTTATGCAGGCAACATTCTATGAGACCATGGATATTTGTGTTTATAACTTTTTATTTTTACTGTTAAAAAATGCAGTCACTGAGAACACTGTTACCTATGTATAAATATTTAGAAGTGCAAAACAGAATTTGCAAAGAAAGACCACTCAAATACACATCATATGTTCTATGTAAGGAGTCAAATTGAACTGTTGAGGAGAAGCATTTTGAATATGTTTAAATAATAATTATAATTAATAGAGAGGTTAGAGTAGTAAACAGTTTAGTTTTTTATTTTACTTAAGATGTGTGGTACAATTCAAGATTAGGTAGATAAATGGCCATTGTACAGGTAAAGTTTGGACCTCCCTTTGGTCCCCACTTTGCCTAGTTTGAGATCAGGTACCCCAACACCTTAGATTTCAAGCAGGAAATATAAAATATAACAGAAGGCAAATCAATGATCACATAGGAATGTCAACCTATCTTAAATACTCTTGAAATCAATGAGATATAGAGGCATACAAAAAGACAGGCCACTAAGATTAATCAGTGGTTGATTCCCACTTTCAGTTGTAAATGGGCTACTTTATTTCAAACTAAACTCCATACTGATAAAAATGAGGAATGAGAAAGCTGCTTTAAAAATAAATATGCATGGAAATTTAAATATTATATTTATACATGTAAAAATATATAATATATAAAATATCTATTAAAATATACATTAAAATATATTGCATTGGAGTACTACAAAGGGACAAAGAGCTAAGAATGAACGGAAACACACTGAGGTAAGCCCTGTATTTGGTGCCACTTTTCACCTTGGATTTTGTCAGTTTATAGGCAGCCTAGGCCATTGGGCTGAAAAGCCATGGCAGCTAAGATGATGATAAGGTAAACAGGGTTTTTGTCTGTTTTGCACTGCTAGGGAATCACAAACTAGAATTGAAGGAGGAGGAGGAGGGACCCTGGTGAAACACTCAAAGCTTTTCACTGGAATCCCTGAAGGACCGTATCCTAGGAGTTAGGGAGAACTAGAAATAGACCACAGCTTACAAAATGGAAATGTCTCTGGTAAACTGAATCCTGATTTTTAAGGTGATCTGCTTTTACTTTAACTCTCTGTCATTGCTAGAAGCAAGAGACATCATGCAAAGTTTCTATCATTTTTTTTGTATACAACACCTGGCATTTAATAAAAAATTATACTATGCATATCAGAAGCCTGGACCAAGAAAAATAAAACAATGAATGGTAGAAATAGTCTCATAGTGACCCAGGTATTAGAATGATCAGATAACTGTAAAATAGTTACAATCAGTGTTTTTTAAAAACTGATGAAAAGATGAATAATTTCAGCGGAGAATTAAAAAAATCTATAAAAGAAATTCAAAGTGATTCTAGAAATGAAAGCCACTATAACTGAAATGAAGAACTCAATAGATAAGTTTAATAGCAAATTAAATACAGCCGAGAGGAGAATTGGTGAACTGGGTGATAGGTCAGTTAAAAAATATATAGATTGGTGTATGGGGGGAATAAAAGAATTGAACACACAAAGATGGTGTAAATAGTGTAATAGTGAAAAAGGCGGATCACTATCCAATTAGATTTTCAGAAGAGCAGGAAAAAGGAAATGAGAAAGAAGCAATATCTGAATACATTGACAAATAATTTTTCAATACCAATGCACAGAATCAAAAAGTACTATTGGGATAAGTATAGTGAAATGACATTTAGGGCACATTGTAGTCAAACCACCGAAAACCAAACAGAAAGAGAAAAATCTTAAGAGAATAAAAAAAACACATTATCTTCAAAGAAGCAAAAATAGAGCTTTCAACTGATGATGGCAGGAGAGAACTGAATGACATTTTCAAAGTGGTAAAAGAAAAAAAAACTCCTCAATCTATTCTTCAAAAATGAAAAGAAATACATTATTTTTTTATACAAAAAAGCCACCAGCATATACTCATTTGTCCTCTTGAACTTCACTTACAAAACAAATTTAAAATTAAGAATTTTAAGATGGCGATTTCAGAGCATTAAACTCTGAGCCCAGGCCTTTGTGTGACTGCACTGATCACGTGCCATGAAGCCAGTAGTGACTGCCTAAGAATGACCACTAGCCAGTTGCCAGACGGAAACAAGGACCTCAGTCCTACAACCATACAGAGTTTTGCCAACAACCTAATGAACCTGGAAATGGATTCTGCAGATAAGGATTCAGACCAGCCGATACCTTGGTTTTGGCCTTGTGAGACCCTATGCAGAGTACCCAGTCAAACCTACCAGACTTCTTTCTTAGAGAACTGTGAGATAATAAGTGAGAGTTATTTTAAATCCCTAAATTCGTTGTAATTTGTTGTAGTGGCAATAGAAAATGATCTTAAGCAATAAAAAAATTACAAACAGTTCTAAAACTACCTTTAATAGAGGATAGTTAACTAAAAGAAGAAAGTTAACTTTTACAAAAGATTATTAAACATTTGAAAAATACCAAATTTATTTAAATAATTAGCTAATTAAAAGTAATTTTCCTTTTAATGAGACAAATCTGAAAGTCTCTACCTGCCAGTTCTTCAGTGCGAGAATATGGAATTAGGCTTTGGGAGATCTTGCTTCTACTTTTAGTTGTGCCTCCTGTTAACTGGCTGAGTGACAGTTAATTTTAACTTCCTTGGATTAATTCTAGCATCTGCAAAAGAAGAGATATTGACTAGCTGATCTCTAGGGTCTCTTCCATTTACAAAATTGCATGAAAATCATTGTAGGGAACAAGATGGAATTGTTGGAAAGCTAGGCATAAGAATCAATTCACTCAGAATATCAGAAAAATAAGTAGCATACTTTTGAAGTTGGAATCAATACTGATTTGAAATTTTTTAAAGAGGAGGAATCATGTTGACTCATTAAACAGAAATTGTAGAACAGTCAGGGGACTTTAGACACCAGGCATTTACTTATTTATTTGAGTTGGAGCCTCACTCTGTAGTGCAGTGGCAAGATCATGGCTGCAGTATCCTCGATAGGCAGGCTTCCGCCTCAGCATCCCAAGGAGCTGGGAGTACAGCTATGCCTGGCTAATTTTTTTATTTTTTGTAGTGACGAGGTCTCGCTATGTTGTTGCCTAGGCTTGTATGCCAGGTATTTATTGGTCAAAAGTATATATTGGTCAATATATACTTATAAAGATTATGTCTTTAGTCTAAATTATCGAAAGTTAAAAACTTGAAATTTGGCAGATAAGTGTTTTACAGAAGGATGAGATCAAAACCCTTTCCTGTTTGTTTAAATTATTCAAAATAAGGAAACTGTACAAATCTTACATTTCTTTTTTCCTTGTCATTTATTCTGGGAGTAGAGTTTTTAAGGTTTTAATGTTTAATCTTGTTCTGGTTGTCTTCATCTCTCTTGTCAACTTAAGATGTGCTTCCCACCAGTAAACACTTGCAAAATAAAAACATACTAGATTCTATATTCTGTTTCATAGTTTAGGTCTTGGAAATGTGGAAGAAATCTTAAAACTAAACTTAAACATAACCTTATTTGATCCAGTGTCGGCCCATTTTTCTTTTTCTTTTAGAAAGGAAAAGGCACCGTTTTGGTGAGTGGAGGTGGCAGTTGCTGGGAAATGTGTCTGCAGCTGATAAGAAAGGGAAAGGACTTAAAGCGACAGCCACCACATTTTATCAGTGCTTTGAAGCTCGGGAAAAATCTTTCTTTCCAAGAAGAGAATGGGAATACCATTAAAAAATAAATGTTTATTTCCATTAATAAGAAGCCTCAAGGACCCATTTTATGAAAGGTTACTCCCTTGCATAATCCAGTGACATGTTTACTCATACTCAGAGGTTACATTAATATTTACTGATGGCACAAGTATAGGTTTCACTTTATTAAAAATTGTTTGGATGTTGGAACTGCTGATGGAGAAGTTGGCTCAGTTTGATTTGGCTATGGATATGATAATTATGTTATGGCTTTCTGTACTTTTGGAGGTCATAAGTTACATTGCAAAGATTTGTGTGTTTAGATTGCTGCAAAGTTACTGTATAGTATTATGACAATACAGTAGGATATATTTCCGTGTATAGATGTCTCAAAAATTTTACCATAGAATTAAATAAGAATCATTAAAATACCCAGGTTTATTAAAAATTCATTACTCTGCTATAGGATCTTTAAAGAGCAATAAGAACTTGAAGAAATAATAGGAACACTTTGGTAACAATGACAGTGTGTTAATTGAGTTGAAAGAAGGTAAAGAATGTATTATCAGAATGGATTCAATTTTGGCAAAAAAGATTTATAATAAATCAAGGGGGGGAATCAGTTAATAAAGAAAGAGGCCAATTATCAGTGAAGGAGGGGGGATGTATTTAATGATTCTAAGTGAAAGGTTAAACTGCTTGGGTGAAACTCAGTGTAACAAAAAGGAAGAAAAGTAATATGGATAATTAGGCAGTAATATGATCATAATGAAAAAAATAATCAGAAAACTGTGTTAGGTGTTGGGGAATATTGGCTAATAAACTTAACCTTCTATAATTATCTTTGAATATTCACTTTTGCTTTAGAAATGGGGGAAGTGATGTTTTTAGTTATTTTCAAGGTGGTATGATTCTTTAGCACAATTTGTCATATTGTGGTTTTTTAAATGGTAACAAATAATGAAATAGAGAAAAAGAATTTCTCATGAGAAGGCTATCTGTCATTATAACTAGTAAAATACTGCAATGTTAGTTACAATTTTTTAAAGTTATCTATCAGTTCTTTAAGTTTGGATTCTGTTATTCATCTGTTTTATAATAGAAACACCTTTGGAAGCTGTCAGCCTAATTGACCCATTGAAAGAAATTTAGTATAGTAGGTGATGTTCGTAAGTATATCTCAATTTAGGGCTTATTGAAAACATATGAGTAAAATTCTCAAATATTGTATAAAAATGTTTTTATTCTCTCTAATGAATTAAGTATTATATATAGTTATTAAAATATTATGAGGTGTTAATAGAGTCTTAACTATTTTTAAGGTTTATGCCTTATGCCTCTGTGAATCTTGGTTTGTGGAAGATCTTGGTAATTGTTTCTGGAATCAATATAGGTTTGTTTTATATGACCTCAGTACTAATGATCAGATAGAGGAGCTAGCAACCAAGATAATTAAATTCAGAGATGATTCCAAATTTAAAGATGGCATGAATAAGATTTTGGGCTCATCTCAGCTCTTAAGATGCTATGTTGAGGAAAAGGTCATCTGATATATACAGAAATATCCTGTATAATTGTAGTCTTTCTTTTGTCACTGAGATTCATATAATTCTTATAATTGGCTTGTCTTTTATTAGATATTGTAGCAAATGGAGTTCTGCATTCTATATTAACACTTAAAACCAGTGAAAAAACCTATTTTTCAAAATATTAGCAGCTTTGTCACAGGTTATTAGCTCAAGTAGGCAATAACTTAAGGCATGTTAATAATTATGTAGTTGAAAAAGATTTGAACCAGATACCAAGAGACCTGGGTTCTAGACTAAAGGACCATGTGTCAGTTAACTTCTGTGGATCATTTTTCATATTTAATACAATAAGGAGATTGCATCTGATAGCTTCTAAGGTATATTTTAACTTGAAAGTTCTTTTTCTTCATGATTATTTTTATGTTCCACATCATAGGTTAAGTTTATTTTATGATGTGAGGCAGATCTCAATTTCTTCTGGATAGTATATCTTAAAATATTGACAGGTTATTCTTTTGACAAACATTTTCTAATTGTCTACTTTGTGCACAGAACTAGCCACTGGTGATACAACAGTAAAGAAAGTAGACAGAACACCTTGTTTCATGGAACTTATTCTACTAGATGGATGCAGCTTGAATAAGATGCAATCAAAAATACATATTTCTGAAACTTAAAAAATGTGACAAGTGGGCATATTATTAATAGTAAGAAAGCTTGATTGACATTCAGTAAATTAGCAGTAGTGTCAAGCATAGTACAGTGGCTTATACTGGTTCCCAAAGTCATTATGAGTATCTCTGCCTAGCTCTACATTCAGCAACTTCATGTTGCTAACTTGAAGTCAGCCATGGTGGGAGTATTTATACCATTAAAATTGGCATATACTACACATCAGAGTGTTTTGTTTTGTTTTTTTGAGGTGGGGTCTCACTCACTCTGTCACCCAGATTGGAGTGCTGTGCCATGATCACGGTTCACTGCAGCCTTAACCTTCTGGGCTCAATCGATCCTTCTGCCTCAGCTTCCTGAGTAGTTGGGACTACAGGCACATGCTACCATGCCTGGCTACTTTTTTGATTTTTTTTCAAGATGAGGTCTTGTTTTGTTGCCCAGGCTTAATTTTTTTAAAAAAAGTTAGTGGTTTAATGGCATACAGTGGTAAATGTTGTCAGGTGGCATAACAGAAATGGCAGAGTTTCGACTCATGTGTGTCATATAATCAAAGTAGAGATGAGACAAAGACACATGATGTGCAATGAATTTTTAGAGCCACCTTAACAGCTCTTGATAAGATACTGAAACAAATGAGTTACTGAAGGTCAAGGGCCTGAAAAAAAATAGGTGTTAATTTGAAACTAGGTTTTAAAGATGAGTGGTATAGTCTTGGCCAGAGAAGAAGCAAGATAGTTTTAGACACGGCATGTGCAAAAATCTTGAGGCAAGAGTGAACAGTGGTATGGAAGAAGTGGTAAAATAGTTTTGTTGGTCTTTAATAAGGTATGTAAGCTTAACTTCACATAAGCATAACAATGTCTAAATCATGTATTAGCCTGAGACGTCCTAAGCATAGCCAAATTTTCACTGATAGCAAAAAATTAAGGACTGCTATTGAATTTTGTACCTTATCTCAGTGATTTTCTGAGTTAAGGAATTAAAAATCCTTTATGACAAATTATAAGCTTTATACCAAATTAAAGTTTATCAAATGTTGCTGTGGTAAATATTCTCTAGAATATTGATATTGAATCCATAGACGCTTATGCAGTCTCATCATCATCTGCTGTCAATAATTCCTAACAACCTAGTATTCCTAGGTTGACATAAACACCAATAATGTGATTCAGCCTGCCAGCATTGAGGGAGCAGTGATTCTTGGTAGCTCCATGCAGGATTATGCTTTACTAAGAATAGATGACAGTGGGACACTTAGCATCTGCTATTTGGAAGCTGAAGGGGGGCAAATACAACCAGGGAAAATTCTTTTAAGGATGTGCTGAAGCTCAGTTTTAAATGACACCTGACTCTGTACTTTTAGGAAATATCGCAACCAGTGGACAGACTGCTATATAGGAGTCCAGAATGGAATGATTTTGGAATAAATTAGTACACATAACTCCAGTTATGTGAAGATGGACCACAAATAGCAAGACAAAGAAAAGAAAACCGCTGGGTATGGTGGCTCAAGCCTATAATCCCAGCACTTTGGGAGGCCGAGGTGAGGGGATTGCCTGAGCCCATGGGTTTGAGACCAGCCTGGGCAATTTGGCGAGACCTTGTCTCTACAATAAATTAAAAAAAAAAAAAATTAGCCAGGCATGGTAGTGTGCGCCTGTAGTTCCAGCTACTTGGAAGGCTGAGGCAGAAGGATCACCTGAGCCCAGCAGGCCAAATCTGCGGTGGCTGTGAGTGTGCCACTGCACGCCAGCCTAGGCAACGGAGTGAGACTCCAACTCAAAAAAAAAAAAAAAGAAAACATGTAGATAAAAACTCCTCTTTGGGAAGCACAGTCACCCTGTGCATATCTAATTCTGTTAACTAGATTTTCACCAACTTTTTATTATATGATACATTGAGAGAGCAGCAAATACCCAAGAAGTGGAGAGCTGTTATTCTTTATTTTTATTACTCTCAATAAGGCCATTTTGGAATGCCAGTAGTTTGATTTGTTAAAGTAAATATAGGGTTGTGTATATATACAGAATGAAATAAGCAGGCTTTCTAATCAAATAATCTTTATTCATTTTCATCAACACTACATTTTAGAACAATTGTTCTACAAAGGAAATAACTGCCATGATTTTAGCAGTTATTAGTTTGTTAAACTGTCTCATAAAATTAAGTACTACTTATAGCTTAAAGTGATGTTTATTTTTCAATTTCTCATGGAAAACTAGCATGAAAAGACAATTTAATTTTGAAAAATAAATGTGCCCTTGAGTACAATAAATAGATTTATATTAATAGTATTTGGGTATTGAAGAAATTACAGCCAAAGATTTTGATTAGTTATAGTTATTGGTGATTCTAGAACTGTGGTTGACTTTCAACATAATGGTTGAATGTCTTTGAAGAATTCATTGGGTAAAGTAGGACTTTAAATCTTTCCACAATTAAAAATATGGTATATCATCATATACTGTACCCATACTTTGGACGTAACATTTAATTTTTCATGAGTACTATACTAATGAGCACTTGAGGTCTTAGCAAGTTATCACACTCAAATGGCAGATAACAACACAAGGGTTGAAAAGTAAATTCTTTGAACTTTTCCAGATATGTTTTCTTATAACTGTTTTTTAAGAGAACTGTACTTGGATGGATGATATTCTATTTAAAATTAATTAATTTGGAATTGGGTTGTAATAAATTCAGAAATATATATATGTATATATGCCTAAAGTAAAACAAAGACCAAGCACAGTTGCTCACACCTGTAAACCTAGCACTTTGGGAAACTGAGGCAGGAGGATTTCTTGAGCTCAGCCTGGGCAACATAGTGAGTCCTTATCTCTACAAAAGAATTATAAAAATTATCCAGGTGTGGTGGTATACACCTGTAGTCTCGGCTAATCAGGAATCTGAGGCAGAAGTATTGCCCAAGTCCAGGAAGTTGAGGCTGACATGAACTGTAACGGAGCCACTGTACTCCATCCTGGGTGACAGAGGGAGACACTGACTCAGAAAATAAATAAATAAACAAACAAACAAGCAAATAAAATAAGGTTAAATCTTACCAAAATAAATAATGAGTTGACATACTTTAAAATAGCAAATAAATTATCAGTTGGCTGGTGAACAAAGGATACTCTATGTTTATTTAGGTCATGATCTTAAGATATTTGAAGGTTATATTTTTTACAAATCATTTCATTGAATGTCATATAGAATAAGATGTATATAAAAGTTAAGCTACTATTATCTTTTAAAATTTAAACAGATTTTCACTGACATTTCAAGAAGTGGAATAATAGAGGTAATACCAGCCTGGGTTTTATTTTTAACTAGCTAGGTGACCTGAGTAAGCCACTTAATCAGGACCTTATTTTCTTAAACTATAAAGTTATAAAATTGTCCTGGATGGCCTCTTCATTAACTTCCACCCTAATGTGATGCGTAAGGGCTAGCTCTGACGGAATTCTTCTGATTCCTGTTCTTCTTCTAGTCTAGTATTTATTCTCTAGTTCAGGGATGTCTGATGGAAATATAAGGGAGACATACATGTAATTTTAAATTGTCTAGTGCCACATTCAAAACAGTGAAAAAGAAACAAGTGACATTAATTTTAATAATATATTTTATAACACAATATGTCTAAATATTTCCACATGTAATTAATGTTAAAATATGAATGAGACATTTTTTGAAATACAGTCTTGAACACCTGGTGTGGGTTTCATTCAGCACATTTCAATTTGTACTAGTCGCATTTCAAGTGTTCAGTAACCACATGCAGCCTTTGGCTTCTGTCCTGGACCTTGCAG
This sequence comes from Tarsius wallacei, assembly GCA_963574415.1. Classification (NCBI taxonomy): domain Eukaryota; kingdom Metazoa; phylum Chordata; class Mammalia; order Primates; family Tarsiidae; genus Tarsius; species Tarsius wallacei. The sequence goes on from CAUYQG010074674.1 coordinate 13,166, forward strand.
CTGAAGTCATGGCATCTTCTACCCATGAATCAAATCTAGAGAATTTAGAATCCACTTTAATTCCTTTCATCTTCTCCCCATTTCTATCCAGTAGTGACAGAGGCTTGTGCTCCCTGGAATCTGTCAGGATTTAGAGCTAAAACAGCACTTTTTTTCTTCTTTATTTTCAAACATCTGGAAAGAATAGTCTGAATTCTCTTCAGTTCCTCAAGTCATTTACTCACTTTGCACAGTGAAATCAGACTTATCTTGCTAATATTCTACAGAAACTATTTGGGAACATTCCCAAGACTTCTTATTGTTAACTCCAATGGCGACATTACAAATGCTTCTTGATCTCTTAGCAGAAATGGACATTGTGATTTTTTTTCTCCTTGAATCTTTCTTGTTCCTTGTTGTTCATTACACCCTTGTTGTCTTGGTTCTTCTTTTAACTTTGTCTGTTTTGCTGGTTCCTTTCCTGACCCTTTTTTTTCTCTTTGTCCACTGCTGTTGACTTCTTACCTACTTGATTTCTTTGCAAAACATCAAGCTTATGTTTTTAGCTGTCCACTGTATGAGGATATTCTGCAGATTACTCAAACCCAACCTAGCCTTCTCTCCTATACCAAACTTTTCTTCCTCTGGTGTTAGTATTTGATTCTTGGCATAATCTTGCTTAGTTACAAGTCAAAGTTAGAGACTTCACCTTCATCTTTAATTTCTAGGATTTTCTTATAATGTATATTCAATCAGACACAGAGTCTTTCTGGATATACCTATTAATATTTTTATTTTCTCTGTTTGCGGTGGTTAAATCTAGGGGCTACATTGATCTCTCTTTCTTTGACTGTTTCCTCTAGTACATTTTCCATATTGCTAACAGAGTTATTTTCAACATAATTTGGATAATATTGCTTCTCTGCTTAGAGCTTCTGTTGATTTCACTTTCTTCTTACATTGCATATAAGTCCTAGACTGCTGTCCTATCTTTAACTCTAGATACTCTCTTTTATAGTTCTCTCTCCTCCAAAAGTCAGGTCTTAAAAATATTTCAAGATGATGAATTTTTTTAGGCTTCTTAATGGCCACTGGAGGAAATTTGTCATTAATGTGGATAGCATGGCCTGCAGAGCACTCCAGTACCCGTAATAAATAGGCAAATATACAGTGTGCTTATGTGATACCAGCAAGCAGATTTCTTTTGTAACTCTGTAAAGATTTCTTGTATAGATATTTTGGTTCCTGGGAAGCAAGAGTTAATAAAGTCGAAGTAACAATGAATGATGTATGCTTCATTTGTGCATATACTTTCTGTACTTAAAAACTAATATAGAAGATGATCTTGGTTAAGCTCTACAGCTCAGCTGACTTTCATAGGAAAACAATAGATTCCCTGAGGTAATACTAATGTAAGTGGAAAGTAACTCTGCCCTTAATATACCTAGTTGGGGAGAAAGAATGTCTTTAATTGTTGTCTGCTGATTAATATTTTTACAATTGGTTGTCTCATGGTCTCTTTATTGTCCCAGCATATTTCAGTGAGATGAGATGTTACTTCTTTAAAATGAAACGTCTTTTTTCCTCCCAGCCAAATTCAGTTATTATTAACCTCATATACCTTAGCTGGCAACAGGCTTCCTTTAGGCAGTGTGAGCATCATGCCATGAGGAAGAGGATAAATATTAATTGGAGTATATTGCTTCTTGGAGACCTTTAAGAAGTACTAAAAAGTCGGAGGAAGTGATTTTTGCTTCTACTTCAGAAGTGTTTGTTTAAAATCTTAATTGCTTAATTTGAAAGAAAACTAGAGCTCATAAACAGCAGTGAATAAAATGTCAACAGGAATATTTTTTGCAGATACTAATAATGTTTTGCCCTTTTGTCAAAAGGAAAGCAAGGTAATAAATGATCATCATATTTAAAATGGTAATTAACCTTACCATCTCTGTAATTCCAAGGAAGTCTAGGCATGAACTCAGGATCTGACATATTGTTTTCAATATAAACATCAGTCATCTTTGAACATTTCGTCTGTAAAATCACTTATACTTAAGAGAGTATGAGCAGTGTGACTCATATAAGTAGGAGAAAAAAGCCAAAAACTGCAACAAAATATTCCCTTTAAAATGAATACCATCTTTCACAGAACTGTATATATTTCTGGACTGTATATAGAATTGGAAATTTTAGAACTACAAGTTTTGAGGACTTACAATGTGTCAGGAATTGTTCTAAACATTTTACCTCATTTAATCTTTCCAATAGCCCTGTGAGGTAAGAAATATTATTATTGTACAATAAGGAAATTAAGGCACAGAGAGATTGGGTGACTTGCTGAAGGTCACCCAATAGGTGCTAGAGGGAGGATTCATACCAGGACCTTCTCACCTCGGAGTCTGTGCTTTTGACCATTTGACTCTCCTGCTAATCAGTGGTTTAATTTGCCAGTCTGTCAATCTGGTTTTCTACTAATGAGCTCTCCGACTACTACTCTTTCTTAACTCATACCCAGTACTGGCATTCCTCTGTATCCACGGGAAATTGGTTCCAGAACCTCCTGAGGGTACCAGAATTCAAGAATGCTCAAGTCCCTGATTTAAAGGGTGTAGTATTTGCCTATAACGATGCACATCTTGTATTCTTTAAATCATCTCTAGATGACTTATGATACCTAGTACAGTGTAAATGCTATGTAAATAGCTGTTATACTGTGTAGTTTAGGGATAATGATAAGAAACAAGGTTGTACATGTTCAGTACAGAAAACAATTTTAAAAAATATTATCTGGCCAGGCTCAGTGGGAGGCCAAGGTGAGTAGATTGCCTGAGCCTGTGGGTTCGAGACCAGGCCAGGCAACTGGTGAGACCTCATCTCTACAATAAATAAAAAATTAGCCGGGCATGGTAGTGTGTGCCTGTAGTTTCGGTTACTTGGAAGGCTGAGGTGGAAGGATCGGCGGAGCCCAGTAGGTCAATGCTGGGGTTGCTGTGAGTGTGCCACTGCACTCCAGTGTGGGTGACAGAGTGAGACTCCAACTCAAAAAAAAAATGTATTATCTATCTGGTTGAGTCCAAGAATGTGGAACTCACAGATACGGAAGTCCAAATGCTGTACTCTCATTTCTAAGTTGAACCTTTCTTGAAATCTAGATATTTCTGATGTATTGATAAGTGTTTTTATAAATACACAAATATAGTAAATAACTAACTCAAAGCCATTTTATACCATAACAATAATCATTTTTGTTCATTATAGTTATTACAGATAAGTTGTATTTCTGCTAAGTCAAGTAAAGGCATTTTTAAAATAAATTTTTTTGCTTGTATGTTTTTAAATCAAAAAGAAGGCTTATTGTTTACAAAGATCAATGAGGAGGATTTCTTTTCCCAGGTTTTTCCCAACTCCTTACCCTTTCCTAAAATAGCTACTAACTTTGATTATTTTAAATTTTTTGTTTGTCTGTTTTTGTTTTTTAGAGTGATGGCTGGGCTCACAAACCACTTCTTTTGCCCTGCACAATTAAACAAAACCAAGTACACATATTTTGGAAGGATAATCACTATTGAGGGCCATTTCTCTGGCTGAGGGAGGCGTTTTGAGAACTGTCCTTTAAAAGCCTGAACAGACCCTGGGGAAGCGAAGTGGGAGTATAGTGTCTCACATATAGTTGGAAATAGCCCTGGTAGGGGATTCATGAATATCAGAATCTTATCTGAGAGCAAAGTCATCAACAATGAGTTGTAAGAAAATAAAATTCCTCAGGATTTAAGATGTACCACCAAAGGTGGGTGGAGAGCCAGCTATGGCAGTAGTAGCAGGTATTACTGACCTTTTGAACAAAAGTTTAGATAGTAAAATTTAATGAGTTGGCTGTATTTTTGTATATTGCTAGCATACATTTGATTGGATAGGTAGGGTCTATTTAAAATCACTGAAGCTAGATTGACTTAAAGAGAGGTCAGGGGAACAGCATCAGAGATTAAGTTAATAGTAGCTAATGCTCATAGAACACTAAGCCAGGTATTGTTCTAAGCACTATATATATATATATTTCTAACTATATATTGACTAATATAACTATATATTAACTAATATTAACTATAACTATATGTTAGCTAATAACTATATAAAACTAATTTAGTTAAAGATTAATATAAGTAATTTGACATATATTTCACCTAGCAGTCCTATGACTTGCATTCTATTATTTTTATGACCATTTTATTGTGCAGAGAAGTAAAGTAACTAGACTTAGAGTCTGGTAAGTGGTGGAGGCAAGATTCAAAGTGGAACAGTCTGCCTTCACAATCCATCCTCCTCACTGCCACTGTCTATTTCTAGATGAAGATATAAGTATGCCCAGGCTAACTAGAGTGCAGTAGCACTATCACGGTTCACCACAGCCTCAAACTCTTGGGCTTGAGTGATTCTCTCACCTCAGCCTCCCAAGCAACTGGGACTGCAGGCATATGCCACTATGCCCAGCTAATTTTTTTATTTTTTATTTGTAAAGACGAGGTCTTGCTTTGCTGACCAGGCTCAAGCAATTCTCTTGCATTGGCTTAGCAAAGTGCTGGGATTATAGTCATGAACCACCATGCCCGACGACTTTCAGTTTCTTTTTAAGTGTGCATACCGTCATAGATCCATGAAGACCTTAGAAAGCAACTGGTGTAAAACACTGATTTTGGAGATGAGGGCCTTGCCCAAATTCATACAACTTTAATGGCAGAGGCAGAGCTAGGGCCCTATAAACAAACTGTATTAGAATTGTTAGAGGTGGACATGATAGAGTTTCAGTTAGGCCCATAAGTATACTTTATTGTTGACATCTGGGGTAAGAAAAGCTTTATCACACAGTGAAATGATAAGTGCTTGAGATGATAGATATTTCAAGTACCCTGATTTGCTCATTGCACATTGTATGCTCCTGTCAAAATATCACATGTATCCCATAAATAAACACAACTATTATGTATCATAATAATTAAACTTTTTTGAAAAAGCTTTATCACTGTACATTTATAGGTTTTTAATATCCTAATCATTAGTTTCTGGGTATTAACTAATTATGCCTTGTTGGTATATTAATTTTCCTCATCTCTACTTTAAACCAAAATTTTCTTGTTAATATGAGGTACTTTTGGACAATCTTTAGGCATAAAAATCTATTTTAAAAATTTAGAAGGAAAAAATATTATTCAAATGATGATAATGTTATCTATAACATTGCTTAGTGATGTAAATTCACTATAGTGTATCCAGTTGGGAGACCATTTATATAATTGAGTCACAAATTGACATGATTATGCATAGTTAATATAAGGATATGGACCATACTGAATAACAGACAAAAGGAAAAACAATTATCCATGAGACTATAAGACTGTGATACAAGTACATCATTATCCCATATTTTAGGATACTTTCTTCTCATATTTTTCCAAGCCAAGTTTTTGCTTATTTGAGTCTGTATACTTCCTTAATCATCTTAGCTATGCCTGTATTTTTTTACTTAACAGCACAACCTTTTCTCCGTGTTACCACCAACTCTTCACAGGCTTCCCTTTAAGTAGTGTATAATAAACTGAGTATAACAAATTACTCAAATAATGACTGGTTATACTTTGAGACTTGCTTTAGTTGAGAAATTACAAAAAACACATTTAGTGTTTATTACTAAAATTAAAACATATAAATAAGTAGAAAGGTGTTTATAAAAAATTATTTATAATATCAACTCCCTGAGAAGATACTATTTTTTGGTATATACACGGTTTTTTTCCTCTGTGTGTGTGCACATATATGTGTGTATAATCCATATAAAATGGAATTAATGTCATACAGTTTTGTAGCCTACTTTTTAAAACTCAACAATATAGTGGCAACTGAACTTTTTTCCATGTCAGTAAATACAGCTTGAAGGACTGCTGTGCAGCCCTAGAAAATGATACAGAAGCAGTTGTTTCCAATTTTTGCTAAACAACATCGTGTTAAATGTATTATTGCCTATTATTATTACATTATTATTAAATGTAAACAATGATATGATAAACATCCCTGTAGGTAAGTCATTGTACTCTCATCCAGTTCTTGTTCTGCATGGAGTCATATTTGCATGATGAAAACAGAGCATTATGAAAGCAATTGCCAGTGTCCAGAATCAAGTGAAAACTCAGGAATATATCTCAGTAGAAAAAATCTGCAGGTTTCAGAGATGTACCAAAAACTATGTGTAAACAAACACTTCAAAGAAAAGAGTATTTAAAGAAGCCTTCACTATAAACCTATACGTCTGTATGTTGGGAATAAAAATGATCGCAATCCTTTAGGGAAGCAAATTGGTAATGTGCAGCAAGAGCCATAAAAAAACTTTCATCTTTGATATAGAGAGAGAGAGAGAGAGAGAGAGAGAGAGTGTGTGTGTGTGTGTGTGTGTGTGTGTGTACGTGTGTACGGATTTTTTTACAGGATAATGTTTACTTTTTATTTTTTGTGTCAGTGTTTTTTATTTGGAAAAAAATTAAACACCATGTTCCATCTGTAACTCCCATCTATTTCCTCGCTCTATATTATTTTGTACCAAAGCCCAGATAAATTGGCCTTTAATTGTGATTACTGTTTTTGATATATAGTAGTTCAATTGTGAAGAATGTATTTTAAGAAAATAATTGGAAATATTGGAAGAACTTATGTTTAATGAATTTCTTTGAGACTTATTTATAATGGTACAAAAATTGAAAACAACTATCCAGCACTAGGGCAGAATTTAATTCCACTTGATGGAATACTCTACCGAAAATGAAGCCTGTGAAGAATTCATGGTAACATGGGAAAAAGCTTGTTATTAAATAAGCAAAAACTTGGCTTGGGAAAACTATGAGAAGGAAGTATCCTAAAATCTGGGATAAATATTTACTTGTGCTGCAGTCTTATGGTCTTATGGGTATTTTATCCCTTTTGTCTGCTATTCAATATAGTCCATATTTTTATACTGGCCATTAATAATTTTCATGATGGGAAAAATGCAATAAACTTGATTTGTGATTAAAACATAGATCATATAGGGCTTTAGATAAACATGCATTCTGACTCTAATCATTTTTGGTAATTGTGGGAACTAATTAACAGGACAAACAATATCAAAGAAGAATTTTGATAAGAGTCTCCTTGTTGCAAAATTTGTAAGTAACCGCTCTGAATTTTTCCTTCTCCAAGTTTACTTTTCTTCTCGTTTCTAATTTGGCTTATCTACTTTCTTTTAATTCTTGAAATTGGTACTAAAAGTCTTAGACACCAATATGTTTAGCTGTATTTGTAAAATAAGCATTCTTTACCTAATAGGATTTAGATAATAACAGTTAAAATTTCTCAAGAAACTTGATTTGAGTGCCTAGGTTATTATATATTTATTCTGTTTGGCTCGTTTATCGCATTCCAAATATCTTGAGTTTCAGTTTGAGTTACAATTTATATCTGAATCTCTGGCTACCCTCCCTTCCTGTATCCCCTTTACCCTCATGCTAGGGTGACATCTTAGCCCACACAACTGAATTTCAAAATGAAGCATATCGCCTAGTTTCTAGTAGTCTTTTGGGGCCTCTAGAGCTGTAGTGCAACTATCTTGGAGCTGTGTCATGAAGCATTTTTATTTCACTGAAATCTACCAAAAACTATTAGAATTCTCTGAAAGTATTCTCTGATTTTCAAAGTCAGTTTGATCTCAAAGTAGAGAGTTAAGGATGCTTTCTAGAGTTTAGCAATTTCTTTTATTTTTATTTTTTATATTCTTTTTTACGAATGGCTCTATACACTTGTAATCTTCCTACCAGAAGGAGGCCCCTGCACCGAGTTCCTTTGGAACTCCCTGTGAATTTTTGCTCAATAAAAATGATATGTTTTAAGGGAAAAACTATTTTACTATATGAAATTAATGATGATATATAATAACACTAGAAACTTTTGCTTCTCATTTCAGTTGCTGTGACAGAGGGAAAGGACATAATAAATGGCTCTTAAAACTTTTGACTAGCCGGGCTCGGTGGCTCAGCCTGTAATCCCGCGCCTTTGGGAGGCTGAGGTGAGTGGATTGCCTGAGCCCGCGGGTTCGAGACCCGCCTGGGCAAGCAAGACCTCATCTCTACAATAAATCAAAAAATTAGCCGGGC